>SJXQ01005842.1:485070-495606 GCA_006408695.1 Aepyceros melampus
TCCGAACAAGAGGGGCTGGAGAGTGGGCTGGTCTGACCCCAAGGCCCGGGGCTCCTCCTCCTCCCACTACCTAAAGACAGGAGGCCGTAGACGCTCCAACTGGGATGCAGACTGTCGCCCTAGCTGCAGACATGCCTGCCGTCTCTCCACCGCCCCTGCACGCGCGCCTCTGGCCTGTTTGCCTGGTGGCTTGGCCTCTCACCCGCGCGAGGTGAGCCGTCTCCTTGAATCTGGCCTCGTGACTTGCTTTGGCTCCAGAGGCTGTGACGGTGTGGGGTTCTGGCCCTCGTGGGCCCCGAGACCACCATGTGCAGGAGCCAGGCCAGCCCTGGGCTGGAGGAGAAGCCAGAAGCGGTCAGCCTGCCCCCAGGAGGCGGCCCCACCGCACCCACTGACGGTGAGTAGCAGCAAGCACAGCAGCATTGGGGTAGGAGCGGCTTCCCGCAGCAACAGGCGACTCGTAGATCTTAGCTCTGGGTCCTGAAGATCTGGGTGTTTTCATCCCGTTCAGGGGGCTCAAGGAGCCCTTTGGACTGGAAGAGAAATGTCACGGGCAGAATTGTGTCTCCTCCAAATTTCATGGTGAAGTCCTAACCCCAGGATCTCAGAAGTGACCTTATAGGGAAGCAGGGCCAACGCAGACGTAGTTAGTTATTAGCAACACGAGGACCTACTGGAGCCGGCGGGCCTGCCTGCCCCACTATGCCTCGTGTGTTATTGTTTGTTATTGTTTTGCTAAGTCGTGTCTGACTCTTTCGTGATACCATGGACCGTAGCCCTCCAGGCTTCTCTGCCCGTGGGAGTCTCCAGGCAAGAATACTGGAGTGGGTTGCCGTTTCCTTCTCCAAGGGATCTTCTTGACACATCTCCCGCATTGGCAGGTGGATTCTTTACCACTGAGCCACCTGGTAGCCTTATAAAAAGGCAAAATGGGGACCCAGACGTGCACGCTGGGAGGAGGCCACGTGCAGATGGAGGTGGAGGCCTAGCGTGACAAAGTCAGGGAAGCCACAGATCCCTGGGAGGAGGCCTAGAGGAGTATCCCTTGCCAGCTCAGAGGAGCCATCCTTGCCAGCCCCTTGACCTCTGACTTCTGCCCCAGAATTAGGTCTCTGCTGTTGAAGCCACATCACTTGTATTACGTTGTTACAGCAGTGTTAGAAAAAACTGCTGCGGGAAAATGAAAGCGAGGGGGACATTTTCAGGCTCCGGCTTCCCAGTGTGCCAGCTGGGGAGTTCCCTGCGTCTTTAAGAAAGAGCCAGGAGGGGCTCCCCTCTCTGAGACACCCTCACAGCCAACCGCCCCGATTCTTTTACTTGGCAGGATCAGGGCAGAGATGCTGACTTATTTAGCTAGGTGTTCACGCTTTCACTCTGCAAGGCTGCTGCTAGGGGTCTGCTCCAGAGACGCACGGAGGGAGTTACAGAAAGACTCAAGTGCACACGGCTCTTCTTTGCAAGATGTGTCTTGGTGACCCAGCAGAACACTGGTCAATGCTTCTTACGAGTCGTTACGTCTCTGGCTGGAAAATCACAGAGGTGGTGCATCCCATCTGAGTGCACTCCGCACTGCTGACACCGACTTTGCTCACTCGATGAAAGCGACCCCCTGGGGTCTGCCAGTGGTCTCCACTGCAGAGTGACTCCTTTTCCTTTGGAAATCAGGAAATGCTGTGTAGGCGGTACACGGAGACTTTGTAAATACCCCATTCCTTCATCTTGTTTATGATTAACCATTCATTACGCTATGCAAAGGGCTTCTCTGGTGGCTCAGCGGTAAGGAATCTGCCTGAAGTGCGGAAGATGAAGGTTCAATGCCAGAATCAGAAAGATCCCCCTGGAGAAGGAAATGGCAACTGCTTCCGTGTTCCTGCCTGGAGAAGCCCGTGGACAGAGGAGCCTGGCGGGCCACAGTCCACGGGGTCACAAGTCGGACACGAGTGAGTGAATAAACCACTGCCGCCGCCACCACCACGGTCTGAAAGTGTGGGCCGTGGATTCCTACGTGATTCTGCAGGTTTTCATCTGTCACTGACATGACTCAGGGCTGCTCAGCTCATCGCATATTGGGGTCCTTTTCTTCCTGGGCTGTGACTCCCCACGCCAGGCCCCATCTCTGCTCCCACTTCAGAGCTGAGTCGTTTAGAGTGAAAGGGAAGAATGGGCAGATTTCACAGGCCTGTCCTGTAGGCTTCCACCCGTCACAGCCAGCTCCGACCAGCAAAGCTTCTGGCTGGTGAGTGGGCATGAACCACCCCTCTGTGGCCGAAGCTTGCAAGGTCCTGTGACCACGGAGCCCCACCCTGTAGCCTGCAGAGCTAGAGAGTGGCGGGTGGGGCAGGGGTGGAATTCAACACTTTTAGGCAAATAGCAACCGAGAAAATAGCAGCTGAGTTCAGCTGCACCATCACCAGCACCCCCTACCCCCACCCAGGGGACTTCAAAAGGATGCACTGGAAAAGAGGCAACGTCCCTGGGGCCGGGCTGAGATGCTGGGAGCTGCTGCAGCTGCTGCCTTTATGGAGCCGAGGTGAAATTCACATACATAAAGCCGACCACGCCAGGGGGTGCAATTCAGGGGCGTTTAGGACATTCACAATGTTTTGACACCTCCACCTTCTGTCTCTCCCAGAACATCTCCGTCATCCGAAAGAAACCCGCACCCATTAGCAGGCAGCCTCCACCCCCACCCCCAGCCCCTGGAACCGCACGGACTTCTCCATGGTGGACATTTCACTTAGATGGAGTCCGACACCACGGGGCCATTCATAATCAGCTTCTTTTACTTGGCAGGACGTTTTCAAATTCCATCCACACAGTAGCACAAATCAATACTTGATTCCTTCTTACGGCTGAAAAAACGTTCCACAGGCACGGTCTCTGGATACACGGCAATTTATTCACACATTTATCTGCTTTCCCCACAAATGTGCTGAGGTATCATTCACAGAGAAGACCGCCTGTGTTTCAAGCGTACGACACGCTGCTCTGATATGTGAATATGTTGTGAAGTGAGTCCCACGGCCCAGGTATTTATCACAAAAGCCCACCTCACACAGTTAGCTTAAACAAAAATTTACTTTGGGGTGAGAACGTTCAAGGTCCCCCCCTCAGCAAATTCGAAATGTACAATACAGTTTACATTTTTGTATGAATAACAGTATTAATAATTGTAGTCACAAACTAGATCCCAGAATTTACTTATCTTAGAACCGAGAGTTCAGACGCTTGGACCTGCGCCTCCCACTTTCCCTGCCCCCAGCCCAAGCAACTGCCGTCCTCCTCTTGGCTCCTACGAGTTTGACTGTATTTTTTATAATTCTCTTATAAGTGACACCATACACAGAAAGTGATGGTCTTGTTCTGTCTGCGTTGTATCACTCGGCATAACGTCCTCCAAGTGTGTTCATGTCGCAAATGGTAAGATCTCCTTCTTTTCTGTGGTTGAATAATATTTGTGGATATATACACATATGTATTTTTTTATCCAAGCATCCTTTGCAGGTTCCTTCTGCGTCTCAACTCTGCTAATACACGAATGCTGCAGCAGATACAAGGGTGTGGCTGTCTCTTTGAGACGCCGGTTTTGTTTCCTTCGGATATACACCCAGAAGTGGGACTGCTGGCTCACCCGGGAGCTCTCGTTTTGGGTTTTGAGGCATCTGCACGCTACGCTCCGCAGCGGCCGCACCAACCTGCGTTCCCACTAACGCTGCACGAGGGTCCCCTTTCTCCATGTCCGCACCAAAGCTTGCTGCCCCTTGTCTTTTCAGTAAACGGCCTCCTCGCAGGGGAGGTGGCGCTTCCTTGTGCTTCTGACGGACATCTCTCTGATCATTGCCCGTGTTCGTTGGCCCTGTTTTCTGTCCTTAGGAAAAACGTTTATTCAGGCTCTTCACCCACTGGAAACCCGGGTTGTGTGGGGGTTTTGTTGTCGAGTTCTAAGGCTCCCTCATGTGTTTTGTATATTAACTCCTTAGCCTATATATAGTTTGGGAATGGCCTCTCCCCTTCCGTAGGCTGCCTTTGCAGTCCGCTGATGGTCCCTTTAGCCGAGCAGAAGATCTTTAGTTTCGTACAGCCCCACTGTTTGTTTTTGCTTTTGTTGCCCCTGTTTTTGGTATCAGATGTATCCAAAATAATCACTGCCAAAACTAACGGAAAGGAGCTGTTTCTCTATTTTTCTTCTGGGAGTTTGACGGTTTTAGGTCTTACATTTAAATCTTTAATCCATTTTGAGTTCATTTTTGTAAGCGGTGTACAATAGGGCTCCAGTTCTTTTGCAAGTGGATATACAGTTTTTCCAGCATCGTTTACTGATGGTCTTTCCACGTGTGTGTTCTTAGAATACTTATCGTAAATTAACTGACCATATACGTGTCGTGTAACATGAGTTTATTTCTGGGCTCTCGATGCTGTCCTTAGGGGGCCTTGTGTCTGCTTGTATGCCAGCAGCGCACTATTTTGTAATGTATTTTGATATAGTATAATGTGTTATTGTACTGTGACTTGGGTGGTATGCTTCACAATCAGCAAGTATGATACCTCCGGCTTTATTCTTCTTTCTCAAGATTGCTTCAGCTATTTGGGGTCTTTTGTGATTCTATACAAATTTTAGGATTTTTTTTTTCTATTTCTGTGAAAAATGCCATCAGAATTTTGATAGGAATCGTGTTGAATCCATAGAGTGCCTTACCTAGTATGGACGTCTTAACAATATTAACTCTTCCACTCCAGGAACACAGAATATCTTTCCATTTATTTGCGTCATCAGCTACTTCTTTCTTCGCCACTATAGTTTTCAGTGAGCAGGGCTTTCACTTCCGGGTTAAATGTATGCCTGAATATTTATCATTTTTGATGTTTCTGTGAGTGGAATTTCTTCTCTAGTTTCTCTTTCAGGCAATTTGCTGGTAGTATAGAGAAATGCACCAGATTCTGTGTGTTTATTTTGTCTCCTGCAACTGTGCTAAATTCTTTTATTAGTTTTAACTTTTTTTTTTTTTTTGGTCGACTCTGCTGCTGCTGCTGCTAAGTCGCTTCAGTCGTGTCCGACTCTGTGCGACCCCACAGACGGCAGCCCCCCAGGCTCCGCCGTCCCTGGGATTCTCAGGCAAGAACACTAGGTTTTCTAATTACAAAGTCGTGCCATCTGCAAAGAGAGTTTTACTTCTTCCTTTTCAATTTGGATGCTTTTTATTTTTTTCTTGGCTGACTGCTCTGTCTAGTACTTCCAATATTATGTTGGCTAAGTGGTGAGAGTGACCATCCTTGTTTTGTTTCTGATTTTAGAGGAAAGGCTTTCAGGTCTTCACCACTGGGTGTGATGTTAGCTGGGTAGGTCACACAGAGCCTTTATTATGCTGAGGCACATTCTTTCTACACCTACTTTGTCAAGGTTTTGTGTTTTTTTTTTTTAAATCATGAAAGGATGTTGAATTTTGTCAAATGCTTTTTCTGCAGCTGTTTAGCTGATCGTATGACTTCTATGCTTCATCCTACTAAGGTAGTGTGTCCCATAAACTGATTTGTGTATGTTGAACCATCCTTGCAGCCCAAGGATGAATTCCACTTAACCATGTGTCTAATCCTTCTGATGTGCTACTGCGTTCGGTTTGCTAGTGTTTTGCTGAGGAATGTTGCATCTATATTCATCAGGAATGCCAGCCTGTAACTTTCTTTCCCTGTGGTGGCCTTGTCTGGAGCTGGTATCAAGGTAGTGCTGGCCTCGTAGAATGACTTTGGAAGTGTTTCTGTCTCTTTGTTTTTTTTTTTAAGAACATATTGGCTGATATCAGCTCTTGATTGAATATGTGGTAGAATTCACTAGTGAAGCCATCTGGCCTGGGTCTTTTCTTTACTGGGGGATTTCTGATTCCTGATTCCATCTTCTCACTAGTTAAAGGTCTGTTCAGATTTTTTTCTAGTTCAGTCTTATTCGTTGTGTGTTTTTAGGGATGTATCCGCTTGCTCTAGCTTGTTTCATTAGCTGGATTTGTTTAGTGGCATCTTATGATCCTTTGCATTTCAGTGGCATCAGCTGTAATTTCTGCTCTTTCATTTCTGATTTAACTTCGCATGTACACACCGGTGTGTGAGTCCCCGCCACGTGAACTTTTGAGCTTTAGTTTCGCAAAAGTAAAACGGAAGTCGTCACAGGGCAACTGGGACGATGAAATCAAGTGCAGAGTGCTTGGCTGAGAGGAAGCGATTGGTGAAGTCGCTAGTCACACCTGACGGTATTTCCCACTAACATAAATCGGACACTTAAAATGTGTTCGGTATTCTGCAAGTGTTTGTTCCTTTCATCTTTATGGCAACCTCATGGGGGAGGATCACATTTTACAGACGAGGAAACAGAGGCTCAGGGAGGGCAAGCAGCTTGCTCAAGACCACTCAGCCAGGGAGGGGCCGCGGCAGGATTCAACGGAGGCCGCGTGGAGCACACGCCTTGCCCACCGAGCTGGTCACCGAAGTCTGCGGCGGGAAGACGCAGACGTGAAGGGCTGTGCGGCAGCTGCTGGCCGGGCCACTGAGCCCGGCCGGTGAGGCAGCTTTTGCTCCCCCGCGTGGCTCGAGAGGACACCGGCTCTTGCTGGGAGGAGCGCAGATGGACGCCTCAGCGGTACGAGGGCCGCGGCTGTTTTCACTTGGGGCGTCTCCGGGAGAGCCTGTGCTGTGGGGGTGCGTCGCTGGGCAGGTGCCCTGGGCCGTGGTCTGGGAGCCGCAGTATCCCAGGAAGCCAGGCTCTGACCAGTCCTGGGTCAGGCCCTTCTCGGAGCTGGGACCCCACGCCTTCCCCATTTCGCTCTGGATCCTGCCGTCTTGAATCTCCGCCACTTGCTCCCTCCCCACCGTACTAGGTGACCTGGTGCTGCTCCTGGGGGTGGAGGCGGGGGGAGCCCCCCACACGGCAAGCCAGCCCTGCCCCAGCCGAGGCTCTCGGGCAGGAGGGCCCATCTTGAGCCCACATGCGCCTGCGGGCCCGTGGACACTGCCCCAGATGTTCGAGGCGTCCCTCCGCTGCGGGGTCACGGCCTGGGCTGAAGCACACGGGCGTCTGCAGCGTGTCTCCGCCGGCCGCGTTTGTTCTCTGTCTGATGCTGAAAGGCGCTCAGAGCCGGGGCCACCTGCCTCCCTCCCGGCACCTGGGAGCTGACGGCTAATAATCTCCACATCCCTCTGTTTCACACCCGAGACTCGGCAAGCCAGCCCACGAGGTTGAAAGGAAGCTGCAGGCACCGGGCAGGTCCACGCCGCCCTGCAGAGACATCCCCCCCTCCGCCTCTTGCCCCCCTTGCCCCGGGGAGATGCTTCTGGGACGCCCGTGGCTCCTGCGCCCCCGAGCTGTTCCTCCCTCCCAAAGGCACCGGCTCCCGAGACCCTGTCTTCCGTCCTCCTGTGTTCCTTCCTTGTTTTGCTTCAGATTTGTGCTGCTCACCACAGTGGTGCCTGCGTGAGGTTAGACATCAGCTCTAAAGGCTCAGAAGGGAAAACAGGGCATCCACCCACCGCCCTACCCGCCCACTCACTGCCCTTTTGGGATTCCCTTCAGTGTTCAGCGTTCTCCCCACTCCTGTCCTGTGCATCCTTCCTTCCAGTCTCTGTTTGGTGCTCACCACCTCCAGGAAGCCTTCCTGGCCCTACTTGTGTCCTGGGAGCACCACTTCCTGCTGCAGTTCCACGTGCATTTGGGGGATTATTTGGTCTGTATCCCACTCCTGTCTTGGATGCTAAGCCTCAGGGACAGGGAAGGGGTGCCCACTCGGTGCCCTTGTACCCTCAACGGCCAACCTGGCACATGAGAGGGGCTGAAGAAAATGTGGAAAGCCTCTGTGATCGGTGCTGATCGGTGCCCGTGGACAGGGCAGCTTCCTTGCTGGCCCCCAGCTCCCCTCACCGTCACCGCTGCCTCCGCAGCTCAGGGAGTTTATTACAGCTAATTTCTCTACATCGAGCTCATCAACACTCCCTCTGGCCTGAGGCCATGTTCAAACCCCTCTGTGCCCCAGGCCAAGCTCAAGGGGTCAGAGCAGGTGTCTGCCCTCGGCCCTGCCTTTTGCTCTGAGCAGGATGTGAGCGGGCACCCCATCCCTGAGTCTGTAAACAGGCACGATGGCATCACCGTTTCCCCGACCTGGCCTTTTCTAGGACCCTCGTGGAGATTTCTCCACTTCCCCACTTGGGCCTGGACCCCACCTCTGGGTGCCGGGCCTCCTGGGTCCTTGATTTTGGAGAGACAGCCTGGCCAGGCTCCCCAAGGACAGCAGGACGAGCCAGATGAACCAGAATCTGAGGAGGTGGGGACATCAATGGAGCCTGCAGAGGGAGAGCCCTGCTGGACAGAATGGAAGATGTACAGACAGACGGCAGGACCTGCGGAGAAGGGTGGCGGCCGGGGAGGGCCTGGGCCTGGCCTTCCGCCCTCCGCAGGGTCTCTGGGTCTGTGCCCTCAGCCCAGCCCCCTTGAAGGCCTTCCTGGCGCTGGACCCGGCTCAGTTCCTGCAGCAGGAAGGCCCAGCGACCCTGCTCCACCCTCGGGCCCCCTGCCCCCCTGGTCTGCATCTCTCTAACGCCCCCACCTTGGAGTCCCTGCCGGGTGGGTTGAGGAGCTGTGTGCCCGGTGGCACCCAGCGCTAGTGCTTCCCCTTTTAAAGGACCCTCTGTGGGGTCCGTTGACTTTTCAGCAGGACAGGTCTTGCCCACCCGATTGGACCACAAGCTCCAAGGCCAGGCTGGGACCAGGCTGAAGGCAGGAGGAAGAGTGGGCGTGTGGGCTGATACCTTTGTTTCCTGCAGCCGCTGGGACATGTCACCACAACAGTATCACGAGCATCCTCTCGTACAACCTGGAGGCAGGAGCCTTGAACTCCAGGGGTCCCAGGGCCGGTTCCTACGGAGGCTCCAGGGAGGAGCTGTCTCCTTGTCTTCTCTAGAGGTGCCCACGGTCCTTGGCTCGTGGCCCCGCCTCAGTCTTCAGAGCCAGCAGCGCAGCGTCCCCTGTCGCTGACCTCTGCTCCACCTCCTTCTCTCGTGCTGACCCTCCTGCCTCCTTCCTACGGGGGCCCTGTGATGATGTGGGGCCCACCCGGCCACCCGGGGTACCCCTTCCCCCCGCCAACAGACCCTTCCCTTGGTCACACCTGCTAGGTCACCGTTGCCCTGACAGATCGCACATCACAGATTCCAGGGCCTCGGCGTGGACAGCATGGGGCGGCATTGTCCAGCCTCCACGGCTGGACGGACACACGTGCCTGCAGGACTGAGTGATGGATGAGGGTGCGGGGCCTGTTTCTCCTCCTTCCCTTCCTTCAGGTGCTGGGAGCCCGGCTCTGAGCAGGGGGCAGAGGGGACCTCCACGGGGGAGGAGGAGGCAGCAGAGGTCCTCTCTCTCTGGCTGCGGCCCCCTCGACCCCCATTCCCAGCCTGTGGGGCTGACAGCTGAGCTGACCTGGACACAGACCACTGCACTCACTGCTGGGTTCTTCCAGGGCCCAGGGCGGTGGGCCTAGTGGGTTCGGTCCTCCAGCCAAGATGCTACAGAACACGGTGGGGCTGTTCTCGCCCAGCGCCTGCCTGCCTCCTCGGGCCAGGGGCTGGCTGACCCCAGGCAGAGCGTGGGCTGCTGGGCCGTCTGCAGGGCACTGGCGAAGAGCTCCAAGCTGCTCCTGGGAGGCTGAGCAGAGCTCCAGACTGCAGCATCCTCAAGCAATTACGGGCCCGCGGCTGGCGAGCAGCTGTCCTGGCCCCGCCGGCCGCCAGGAGGCCAGCAGCTGCCCGCGGCCCAGACTCCGGCGGGGGTGGGCCGCACCACCTGGTGGAACGTCAGGAGGGCCGCCCGGTTCCGTGCTGTCTGCACAAGGGTTTGGAGGGAAAGCAGTGGTCTCGGGTGGGCAGCCCCCGGGCCAGCCGCTTGGCCTGTTTTCGCCCCAGGACTCTGCCTTGCTGGACACGCGCCCTGCTCTGCCCTCTATACCGCAGGATGACTGAGGAGGGACAGGTGTGGCAACCTGCTTGCGGTCAGCCACCGAGGGGTCAGGGGGAATTAGAGCCCACACCTGTTTGTTCTCAAGGCCACGCTCTTGCATCCTGCCAGGTCTGCCCCGGGCTGCTTAGAGAAGTCGGCTCCCTGCTGACCCCCTCCAGCCGGTCATGCCCTGGAGGCTTCTGCCAGGACACAGGGAGGCCCCGCCCCGGTCCCCACCAAGGCAGAGACGCAACTGCCTGCGAGCACGCTGGCCCCCTGTCCGGGGAGGAGGGCCCCAGGCTGTCTGGAGTGCCTGGTCCCCTGGGCAGCAGGAGAAGGGTGGGCGGTGGACCCTTCCCACCCCTGGCAGATCCGTCCGCCTGGATGGGCAATGACCGTGATGTGCGTCATAGGGGAAGGTCCCGTGAGTGTCCACGCCCTGCCAATCGACGTGGCCGGTGCACTGAGCAACGCAAGTCCTGGCCAGGCCTGCGGTCAGTGGCTGACACCCAGGCCGCCCAGGAACACTGTGGGGGGCGGGGTGGGCACGGGGCAGGGGCTGTCTCTTA
>SJXQ01005842.1:530552-542976 GCA_006408695.1 Aepyceros melampus
TGAGGGCGAGAAAGATTTAGTCAAGGGGGTGGGTGATGCGCTAGGGGAGGGGAGACCTCAGGGGGAGGGTCTCTCTGGAGGGAACATTCTCTCTCAGGGAGAAGGGAGTGGCCAGGGATTCAGAGGGGCACCTTGGGAGGAGGGACGCCCCATGAGGCCAGACACCACGGGACTGGGGCTCAAGGGGACTGGATCAGACGAAGCCCTGCTGGGTTATAAGAAACAGGCTGAATCGATCTTCTGTGCCGGGGTAGCTCTGCTGGAACCATGGCCGATGGTGACATTTCCCACCTGGCCACGAAGATCTCCTCCTCATCTGGGGGGACAGAGAGGCTTCGGGGACGAGTGCCTCTTCCCCACACCCTGGGGACCCCATGGAGAAGGACGGATGGGGTCACAGTGGTAACTGCTATCCTGGGCCCTCCTGCAGGCTGGCACGGGGCAGGGTGATGTGTCAGAGAGAAACAGCGGTTAAATCAGTGAGGGCAGATTTTACTCAGGGCTATAGCAATAGGCAGCCCAGAGGTTAAAGCGTCTGCCTGCAATGCAGGAGACCTGGGTTCGATCCCTGGGTCTGGAAGATGCCCTGGAGAAGGAAATGGCAACCCACTCCAGTATTCTTGCCTGGAGAATCCCATGGATGATGGAGCCTAGGTGGGCTACAGTCCACGAGATCGCAAAGAGTCGGACACAACTGAGCAAGCGACTTACCAACTTACCATAGCAATAGAGGAAACAAGACATCCGTGTGGAACCAGGCTTAACTCCAGATACAGGGTGGACAGGAGCAGGTCTGACTCAGGAGCAGGTGGGGTCAGTGGATGGAAGCTCACTGAGGCAGAAGTTCGGGGGTGAGGGGTTTCTGGTTAAACTCCCCAGTGGCATCCTCACTGGAAGCAGACAGGCGTCGGGCAGCGGCTGGGCCAGCGGGATTGGACTTTGATCCAATATCCAGGCAGGGGGTTCTGGTCAAGCTGACCTTGCAGGGTCCTTGCAGAGAGTGGATTCTAGCAGAGAGTGCAAGTGGGCCCGGGAGCAGGTTCAGTCACCTCCTCTGGGGGACTTGTCTCCAGTCCACGATATGCAGGGAAGGTGGGCTGTCCTGGGGAATCCCTGGGGCTGAGGTTCGTCTGGACCACGAAGGCGGCGGGATCCCAGGCTCAGCCTGGCCCCCGTCCCTCGTGGATTCCCCACTGTGATTCCTCCCACGAAAGTCAACACAGAGCTAGCCTCCTTTGCATGTTTTCTTATCAACACGAGGCTCTGCCCCCCACAGAGGGGAAAAACGACCCCCTGGAGCAGCTGGGAGTGGACAGGATGGAGCCCACAGGTCCCCAGAGATGGCTGCGCCCCGTCTGTGTGTCTGTAGGACCAGCTGCGGCTCTGGGCTCAGTTTGGCAAGAACCCAGTCCAAGGTCTCCCAAGGGACCACAGCCCCAGCTCTGTTCAGAGGGCACTCAGAGAGGAAACTGCGGCTGGTGGGCGGAGTTGAGGAGGTCCGCATGCCCCTCTTTAGCCCCCTGCCTGGTGTGTGTGCTGAAGCAGCTGGGGGTTCCCAAGGGCACCCCAGGTCATAAAGCTAGAGAGCCTGCTCCTGGGACGTGCCAGGGTAAGGTGACACTGAGCCTGTCACCCGGGACCCTCGGGGGGATGGGAAAGGAGTGGCTGGGCAGCCCTGGGATCGGTGGCTGCTGCCTCGTTTAGGCGCCTGTGGCCCCCAATCGCTAGGAGAGCTGCCCGGGGGTCTCCTCGCTCCCACACCCATCCTGGCCCTCCAGGCCGTGGGTGGGATGGTCAGCAGGGCCTCCTGTCCTCCCCGGTCCCGGCACCAAGAGGGACCTGGTGTGACAGCAGGTGTGAGCCAATGCCTGGGCGGGTGCCCTGGAGGGCACAGGGGTGCGGGCTCCTGCTCTCCCCGCACCCACCCCCAAGGAGGCTGCTGGGCGGGGCGGGGAGCACGGCGGTGCTCGATGGACCGCGGGCCCACTGGTGGCTCAGTCGGTAAAGAGTCTGCCTGCAGTGCAGGAGCCCTGCGTTCCATCCCGGCCTGGGAAGGTCCCCTGGAGAAGGGAATGGCTGCCCACTCCAGCCTTCTGGCCTGGAGAGTCCCATGGACCCAGGAGCCCGGCGGGCTGCATCCACGGGGCCCCGAGAGCTGAACACAATGAGCGACTAGGGCCACCACCACCATGGAGCCGCTGGGTGCCTCGCTCACGCCTGTGTGCGCTTGCCGGCTCATTTGTCCGCCAGCTCCCGACGGTGCCGCCGCCGAATGCACCGTCCTGGGGGTCAGGGCTTCCGCGCATGGATTCGGGGACGCATCCGGCCCACAGAAGGCAGCCAAGCCAACAACGCGTCCCTCTACCTGCTGTCCCCGGGGGCACGTCACCGTCTCCACTGACGGCCGCAGGGCTCAGCCTGCAGGAGACTTCTGGTGTCTGCTGGTGGGTTGCTGAGCAACTGACCCTTCCTGCCACTCCACCACCCACCATGGCCTTCCTGCCCTTCTGAAAGCCCCATTCACCGGTGAGCGCTGACTTCCCGCCGAGCTGCAGGCCGTGACACACTGAAGCTACACGGAGGCTCACACAGCATCTTGCATTTCTGCTCCTATCCCACAGCTAGGGGTCATCCCATCTGCTTAAAAGCTTCTTCCTTTGAATTCAAAGAAGCTGCCTTTTGCAGGACTCTATAGAGAGCCTTGGGGCTTCCCTGATAGTTCAGTTGGTAAAGAGTCTGCCTGCAAGGCAGGAGACCCCAGTTCGATGCCAAGGTTGTGACAATCCACTGGTGAAGGGATAGGCTACCCACTCTAGTATTCTGGGCTGGAGAATTCCATGGACTGTATCGTCCACGGGGTCGCAGAGAGTCGGACACAACTAAGCGACTTTCACTTCACTTCGGAGAGAGCCCTGGGAGTGCCTGCTGCTCTGGGAATTCTCCCGCCGGTTGTCAAAAAATCTCATCTGCATTTAGTACCGTAAAGACTCCACTCACCCTTCCTGAGTTATGCAAGCCTTATCCCAGCCGCCTGCGTGCCTGGTTCTCCCCACCCTGAAATGGAGAAGCACTTTCCTGCACTGTAATTTCTTTCCAAGATAACTCGTTTGAGGAAGTCTGTGTGGGTTCTCACAGGGCCAGCGGGGCTCTAAAGGATCTTTTCTTCCTCAGTCAACTGAGTTACGGGCATCCCACCGGATGCTCTCAGCAGACTTCAGATTGATTCAGGAGTTTGATGCAGTTTGCTGAGCACAATCTCTGCTGATTGGGCCAGTTTCTGAGCATCTCTGGAGCAACCGGCTCCCTAGGAGAGACAGTCAGAGCAGAGGAGCCGGAAGCCAGGCCCCACGCGGCAGCGAGACTGGAGCTTCCGATAACAGCTCCCTCCCTTCCAAGCTTGCTTCTGGTTTGGAGATGACAGCGGGTCCCACTCGGGGTCTCTTCCTGTCCCCGTGACCGCCCTGATGGCTGGCAGGTCTGAGCAGCAGGCAGCCACGCGCAGGCAGAGAGGTGAGCAGATTTTGGTGCGTTCGAGCCACAGAGAGGTTGCAGAGGCCACACGAGCCACCGTTTTCAATGCCCCCAGCCCACCGCCGGGCACATATGAGCATCCCTGGGTGCTCATCCCCTTGTCCCCCACTGGAGGGACTGAACGGAGGAAGAAAGCACATCCCTAGGGGTGAAGGGAGCAGACCTGATTTGCTTTCGCAGCATCAGAGCCAGCGGGGGCCGGGCACACAGCAGATGCTTGGTCAGTGTGGGTTCCTGTGTGACTGCAGACAGGTGGCTGAGCCTCTCTGCGCCTGTTCCCATTTTGTAGAACGAGGCTGACGGTCCACCTGCCAGCACGCTCCGTCTCACACGGGAGGCAGCTGACATCAGCTCCTGTTGCTAGGCGCCCAGCAGCTGCCCAGCGCCCTCCTGAATGCCTCAGCTGTCACACCCCACCTCACGATACTCCCAGAGAACGAGCCGGTATCATGCCCCGCTCTCTGGGAGGTGTGGGGAAGGGCAGCGACCTGGCCAGTGTAGTCCAGGATGCAGGTGTGAGTGGAACCCCCACCCTCAGCAAAGCCACGTGCTGTCCTGGGGTGAGAATCCCCCGGTCAGTGCTCATGACCTTTGCTTGGAGACTAGACACTGGACGTATGCCCCAGGCCAGGCACTGCCTGGGAAACAGCGCTGCGCTGTCCAAGCCTTGCCCCTCCCCGGAGACTGAGCCTCGCTCCCCAAGGCTCTGCTTTCCCAGGTGCTAGTTTTGCAGGCTTCTGCCAACAAAGATCCATCTAGTCAAGGCTATGGTTTTTCCAGTGGTCATGTATGGATGTGAGAGTTGGACTGTGAAGAAGGCTGAGCACTGAAAAATTGATGCTTTTGAACTGTGGTGCTGGAGAAGACTCTTCAGAGTCCCTTGGACTGCAAGGAGATCCAATCAGTCCATCCTAAAGGAGATCAGTCCTGGGTATTCATTGGAAGGACTGATGCTGAAGCTGAAGCTCCAATACTGTGGCCACCTGATGCGAAGAGCTAACTCATTGGAAAAGACCCTGATGCTGGGAAAGATTGAGGGTAGGAGGAGAAGGGGACGACAGAGGATGAGATGGTTGGATGGCATCACCAACTCAATGGACATGGGTTTGGGTGGACATCGGGAGTTGGTGATGGACGGGGCAGCCTGGTGTGCTGTGGTCCGTGGGGTCACAGAGAGTTGGACACAAGTGAGTGACTGAACTGGACTGAACGCCATCCACACACCCAGGTACTCAGGCACCCAGTCCTGCTCTGAGCACTTGCTGAGCGCCTCCTCTATGCTGGGGCCCAGATTCAGCTCTGTCTGCTGAGAGAGACAGAGGTGGCCTCTGCGCTCCTCTCCTTGTCCTGAGGCTGGCACGACACAGGCACAGCGGAATAAAACAGACGTGCCGTGACGGGGGCCCCGGGTAGTGGGGAGCCCTTCCCCCGCCGGCCGCCTGCCCGTCCCACCCCCGGCTGGGCGCGGAGCCCTGGCTGGGCCAGAGGGCGTCCCGCTGCAGGACCATCCCCGGCCTCCCGCCCAGCACCGCGTGTCCCTAGACCTCCAGAATGGATGGTCAGAATCCTGGCTGGTCCTCCCGTCAGGAGCGACCCGAGGACAGGGAGGAAGCAGGTGGGGCAGAGCCGGGACGGACCTGGGTCCAAGGGCAGACACAGACAGAAACGAGCAGACTCAAGGTGCATGAACCCCGAACAGGATCAGCCCAAGTAAGTCCACGCCAAGACTCATCATAATTAAGCTTTAGAAGGAAAGAGAAAGGAAACAGTCTTGAAAGCAGCCCAAGAAAAGCGATGCCTGCTAGGGGAGACAGTGTGAGTGAAAAGAGCGGACTTCTCATCACAGGCCAGGCCGAGAGGAAAGAGCCGCCAGCCTAGAAGGGGTGCTAAGCTCAGGCTAGGGGAGACAGTGTGAATGAAAAGAGCAGACTTCTCATCACAGGCCAGGCTGCGAGGAAAGAGCCGCCAGCCCAGAAGGGGTGCTAAGCTCAGGCTAGGGGAGACAGTGTGAGTGGAAAGCGGGCTCCTCACCACAGGCCAGGCCGGGAGGAAAGAGCCGCCAGCCCAGAAGGGTGCTAAACTCAGAGAAAACGTTCTTCAGGAATTAAGGGGTAATCAAGACATTCTGAGATGAAAAAGAACTATTGGTGTTTGTCATCAGCAGGCTTATCCTTACAGACTGATTAAAGGAAATTCTCTAAACATAAAGAAAATGATAAAGAAAAAAGGGGGGGGGCTTTGGAATGTCAGGAAGGAAGGAAGAACACAACAAGCAAAAAATACGTGTAAATAAAGCAAGCCTCCCTTCTCCAGAATTTTCTAAATCATATTTGACAGCTGAAGCAAAAATTATGATACTGTCTGTTGTGATTCTCAGTGTATGTGTGGTAGTTATTTAAGGCATTTATATGATAAACGTGGGGCAGCCAAAGGACCTCCAGGGAGATAATGTTTTCATGTCTTTAAAACTGAAACACAATGGCAGTGCCGGCCTGTGGTAAGTTATGTGTACGATGTTATAACTGGAGCAACCGTATAAAACTCTGTACCAGGAAGCGCAGTCCACAGCAATGGATAAGTCAACAAGGAATTCTGAAAAAATGTTCAGGCAACCCCAAGGGAAGTAGGGGCGAAGAGCAGAGAAAGGGAAGACTGAGAGAACAAAAAATAACCTAAGCCCTGACTTATTAACAACCACATTAACGGCAGACGGTCTGACCGATTGGCAGAGTGAGAAAAAAAGCACAACCTCAGTAAATACTGCGAATAAGAAAGTTACGTCAAATATAATGAAAACACGTTGACAACCAATGAATGGAGAAAAATAAATCATGCGAACATTAATGAGAAGGACGCACGAGTGGTCGTTACTGTCACGCAGCACCGTGTAGACAGCATTCACAGCATGGAAAGCGGACCTCAGCACAAGCAAAGCACCGGGAACGTCGAGCCGCCTGCAAAATGACAAGCATATCAGCCCGGGATGGCACCTCTGGTTAAGGCTCTGGCTTCCACTGCAGGGGGGCACAGGCTCCATCCCTGGTCAGGGAAGTAGGATCCCGTATGCTGTGTGGCACGGCCACGAAATACAATAGGACACGAATGAGTAGATAAGTCAGTATGTTTTTAGGATGATCACTCTGTCAGGAAGACACAGCAATCTCCAGTGTGCACGCACCCAACAACAGGAGTGTGTGACGGAAAATCGCAAACTGACCGAAGGAAGGGGAGCTGGCTGGGCTGCCTTCCTGCTCCAGCTGAATCCAGCCTGGCTGCCTTCCTGCTCAGGAACATCTCCAAGGATCCTTTTGACAAGTCTCCATCACAGAGGGAGTTTTGCGTGTGTCCTTTCTTTGCAAACTAAGATAATGTGTTTTTATGAGACAAATACTGTTTGAGGAAAAATAGCAAAGTGTTGCCACAATTCATTTTGAGATGATTCATTATTCCTGAATTTTCCCTGTTGCTTCTATTGTCAGTTGCTCCCAAGTGATTTTGTTAGATGGCATAATAAGTATATATTTTAAAAAAAGAAATAAAGAAAAAAGAGATACAAGGACGCGCAGAAAACGTTGTCTCAAAGAGCTGGCCTGGCCACCAGGGGCCGGGAAGGCCTCTTGTGGCACTGGCCAGTCTGTAAAAGGGGTCAGTGAGGCTGGTGGACTGACTACCCAGAGGTGCTGGGAAGGACTACGGGAGAGAGTTGGGGAGCATTCCATCTGGCTGGAAGGGCGGAGGAGCTGTTAGGGGAGAAGAGACACAGCCAGGGAACTCGATCTCAAGGGCTGCCGTGGTCTCAGGGCACAGGTGAGTCTCCGCCGCGGGACTTCCTGCAGGAAGGTGTGTGGTTCCTTCTGCTTCATAGTAACCTGACTGTCAGGTGTTCTCACCCCACGAAGCACGCAGGTGGGCAGTGAAGGAGCCTGCCTGCTCAGGGCTGCTGCTGCTAAGTCGCTTCAGTCGTGTCCGACTCTGTGCGACCCCATAGACGGCAGCCCACCAGGCCTCTCCGTCCATGGGATTTTCCAGGCAAGAGTACTAGAGTGGGGTGCCATTGCCTCCTCCCGCCTGCTCAGGGCAGTCCTAATCAAACTGTCCTTGGTCTGGTTTCTGACCTGGATAGATGTATCTTCAGCGGTTCCATTACACGTGTCTCTGGAGGGTCAGTCCCACGGGACTCCCTGCTTCACCACTTACCATGCTTTCTGTCTGCAAATCTCGCTCCATTTTCTCTTTTGCAGACAGAGATCCTGCACCTCCTGTCTGCAGGAATTTACAAGGACGGAGGCAGTGCGGGCGCCTACGTCTGCCGCGTTCCTCCGCACACAATAGATACTCAGCAAATGGTACTGGATTGCATGCTATAATTACTGATTTAAAAAACTATTTCATACACACCTTGCTTCTATACTAGTTACAATCCTGGGATGAAAGAAGCAATTTAACCTAGCCACAAATGTCTTCCTGGTGGTAAAGAACCCGCCTGGCAATGCAGGAGACGCATGAGACCTGGGTTCGATCCCTAGGTCGGGCAGATCCCCTGGAGGAGGAAATGGAATCCCACTCCAGCATTCTTGTCTGGGAAATCCCATGCACAGAGGAGCCTGGTAGTCTATAGTCCGTGGGATTGCAAAGAGTCAGACACGCTGAGCATATCACACAAATTTTGAAAGGCAACATAATGCCCTAAATATAAGGCAGAGAAGAGATGAGAAGAAAGAGTTATCACTTTAACAGCCCGTGTGTCCGTGTGTGGACACTCGTGGGGCACAGTGCATCTGGGACCCGCTGTGGTCAGCAGCAGGGGGACGCTGGCGACGTTTCCATTCCTGGTGGATGGGGCACAGTTCCTTATAAAGTGCTAGAATGAGCTAGTTCTATCCTTCCCCAATTTACGTGATAGGTGCTTTCTGGGAAAATTCAGCTTGTATTCAAACGATCTGAAAGACCACCTCAGTTCAGTTCAGTTCAGTCGCTCAGTCGTGTCCGACTCTTTGAGACCCCATGAATCGCAGCACGCCAGGCCTCCCTGTCCATCACCATCTCCCGGAGTTCACTCAGGCTCACTTCCATCCAGTCCGTGATGCCATCCAGCCATCCCATCCTCGGTCGTCCCCTTCCCCTCCTGCCCCCAATCCCTCCCAGCATCAGAGTCTTTTCCAATGAGTCAACTCTTCGCATAAGGTGGCCAAAGTACTGGGGTTTCAGCTTTAGCATCATTCCTTGCAAAGAAATCTCAGGGCTGATCTCCTTCAGAATGGACTGGTTGGATCTCCTTGCAGTCCAAGGGACTCTCAAGAGTCTTCTCCAGCACCACAGTTCAAAAGCATCAATTCTTCGGCACTCAGCCTTCTTCACAGTCCAACTCTCACATCCATACATGACCACAGGAAAAACCATAGCCTTGACTAGACGGACCTTAGTCGGCAAAGTAATGTCTCTGCTTTTGAATATGCTATCTAGGTTGGTCATAACTTTTCTTCCAAAGAGTAAGCGTCTTAATTTCATGGCTACAATCACCTCACCAGGTCCTAAATAGAGGAATTTCCAAAACTTGTGTTTCCAAAAGTGGGAAAAAAGAAATTAGAGAAGGCAGAATGGGGTGCTAGCAGGCAGCAGGGAGAGAAGTACTATTTGCGGAAATTTAAGCAAATGCTGCCTGGTGTTTCTAAAAGTGGGTGAGGTCCCCTAGGAATGAAACTTGTTCCCAGATTGAATATGCTATTTAGGTTGGTCATAACTTTTCTTCTAAGGAGTAAGCGTGTTTTAATTTCATGGATGCAGTCACCATCTGCAGTGATTTTGGAGCCCCCAAAAATAAAGTTTGACACTGTTTCTCCTGTTTCCCCATCTATTTCCCATGAAGTGATGGGACCGGATGCCATGATCTTCGCTTTCCTGAATGTTGAGCTTTAAGCCAACTTTTTCACTCTCCTCTTTCACTTTCATCAAGAGGCTTTTTAGTTCCTCTTCACTTTCTGCCATAAGGGTGGTGTCATCTGCATATCTGAGGTTATTGATATTTCTCCTGGCAATCTTGATTCCACCTTGTGCTTCTTCCAGCCCAGCGTTTCTCATGATATACTCTGCATAGAAGTTAAATAAGCAGGATGACAATATACAGCCTTAACGTACTCCTTTTCTTATTTGGAACCAGTCTGTTGTTCCATGTCCAGTTCTAACTGTTGCTTCCTGACCTGCATACAGATTTCTCAAGAGGCAGGTCAGGTGCTCTGGTATTCCCATCTCTTTAAGAATTTTCCACAGTTTGTTGTGATCCACACAGTCAAAGGCTTTGGCATAGTCAGTAAAGCAGAAATAGATGTTTTTCTGGAACTCTCTTGCTTTTTGGATGATCCAGTGGATGTTGACAATTTGATCTCTGGTTCTTCTGCCTTTTCTAAAACCAGCTTGAACATCAGGGAGTTCACCGTTCATGTATTGCTGAAGCCTGGCTTGGAGAATTTTGAGTATTACTTCACTAGCGGGTGAGATGAGTGCAATTGTGCGGTAGTTTGAGCATTCTTTGGCATTGCCCTTCTTTGGGACTGGAATGAAAACTGACCTTTTCCAGTCCTGTGGCCACTGCTGAGTTTTCCAAATTTGCTGGCATATTGAGTGCAGCACTTTCACAGCATCATGTTTCAGGATTTGAAAGAGCTCAACTGGAATTCCATCACCTCCACTAGCTTTGTTCATAGTGATGCTTTCTAAGGCCCATTTGACTTCACATTCCAGGATGTCTGGCTCTAGGTGAGTGATCACACCATCGTGATTATCTGGGTTGTGAAAATCTTTTTTGTATAGTTCTTCTGTGCATTTTTGCCACCTCAGTGTTTGTAAAATAGCTAGTTTCAAGGTCCAGCCATCCGTCCATCAAGAGGACTTTCACCCACAGAGAGCACCCCCTGATGCTCATGTGCTCAGTCAGGTCCGAGTCTGTGGCCCCAGGGACTGCAGCCCGCCAGGCTCCTCTGTCCATGTGGTTATCCCGGCAAGAATACTGGAGTGGGCTGCCATTTTCTCTTCCAGGGGATCAACCCAGGGATTGAGCCTGCTTCTCTTGTGGCTTCTGCCTTATCAGGCAGATTCTTAACCACTTAGTCACCTGGGATGCCAACTATACCTCCATAAACATATAAATAAGCCATTCATGAAGTCAGGTAACAGAAACCCCTGGTGGGGGGGCTTCAGGGAAGCCATTGAGAATGGGGTTGTCCCCTCTCTGCTCTGCCACCTTGGTGTCCCTGAGAGGCCCTCGTGGGGGTGCCCCAGGCTGGAGTCTGGTGCCCAGGTGGCTGCGTGTGGTGGAGAAGGATCATTCCTCCCATGCGTCTCTTTGCAAATCCTGAAGAGCTCCCCTTGCATGCTGTGGGCTGGAGGGAAAGCTTCCTGGGGACTTTCCCTCTTAAGGTCACCCCAGGGTTGGCTCCATTGGGTCCTGCTGTTGCTGCTGAGTCGCTTCAGTCGTGTCCGACTCTATGTGACCCCACAGATGGCAGCCCACAAGGCTCCCCGTCCCTGGGATTCTCCAGGCAAGAACACTGGAGTGGGTTGCCATTTCCTTCTCCAATGCATGAAAGTGAAAAGTGAAAGTGAAGTCGCCAGTCATGTCTGACTTTTAGCAACCGCATGGACTGCAGCCCACCAAGCTCCTCCGTCCATGGAAGTTTCCATGGAGTACTGGAGTGAGGTGCCATTGTCTTCCCCATCGTTGGGTCCTGGGGGGATTAAACGGGCAGCATGCCTACAGGGCTCAGAGTCCCAGGGGTTCAGAGTCAAGGCTGGGCAGATACGAGGTGTTGTTCTCAGGGTGTATCACCCCTATTTGTGCCTCAAGAAACGAGGCTCAGAGAGGTTGAGCTACCTGCCCGAGGTCACACAGCCAGCAAGCAGGGAGCCAGGTTTGGCTTGGAGGCCTCTCCAGGGCTCATGTCCCCGCCACCACCGCACTGATGCAGACTGAGAAGCGACACGTGGCGAGGAGTGTCAGTGACAGGCAGGGGGACAGGGGGACCTCACGTTCACTTCCTCTGTGGGCCTGGGTCCTGGGAGTGGTGGGGCCAGCACGTGTTCTCCAGGTGCCCAGTCAGGAGCCTCACTCACTGTCTGCTGGGCGTGAGACCGGGGACATCGCACTCCCGCCCCGACTGAAGGTCCGCAGAGTCGGGGGCCGTGCCCAGCGGTGCCCAGCAGGCTGGATCCCTCCTGCCCAGGCTCCAGCACCTGAGCTCTGGATGGTCCCCCCACCCTCGGGGGTCTTGTTTCCTACACGGAAGCTCGGCTTTCTCTCTCTGTTGTTTCTCTGTGATTTTTGAGCCCCTCTTCCTTTCCCCGGCTGTTGCTATGAAGCACCATTGACTGTGCTTATTCTAGGTGAGTCTGGTCCTGAGGTGTGTTTCAAACTCTATTTCCAGTTCTTTCCTGAGGCACCTTGTGCCTCTGCGTCCATGGGGTGAGTTATGACTTTTCTGGACATGGAGGGCTTGGCTGGAGCTGTCCCGTGGGCGGGCCCCTTGGGGGTGCTCTGTTTTGGGGGGTGTCCCCAGGGGAGCCTGGGAGGCAGTCCTTTCTGTCCCCACGTGGATGCTGGCACTCCCCCGTGCCAAGCCATGTTCCCCCAGGGCCCAGCGGCCTGTCCAGGCCTCCGTCCACCCGCCCTCAGCTCCTGCCGATGCCTCTCCAGGTCTAGAGCTCTGAGTGTCGGCCCTCGCCCTCCGTGGGGGGGCTTCGCAGGTGTCCCATGTCGCTAGAGCAGCAACACACGTCCCTGGCCTCTGAGTTTCCCTAACGACGCACCCTGTTTTCACGTAAGGGTTTGGAAGCTCTGAAATGCCATGTCGCCCCTGCCAGCTGCCTCATGTGCTGTGGTCCAGGCACCGAGGAGTCCGGG
>SJXQ01005842.1:545342-599853 GCA_006408695.1 Aepyceros melampus
CCACCAGCCTCCCTAGGACTGTGGCTGATGGGCTTAGAGCTTTGCGGCAGAGGTGCCACGGGCCGGCCTTTCTGGGGTGCTGGGCGGCGCTGGCACCTGCCTCCTGCCGCCCCTCTGCCTTTGCGTCAGGAGGTACCCTCGTGCCCGGCCCGGCACTCCCTTCCCACCTATCCTGCAGTGCCTGAGGCCGCCCCCATCAGGACGGCTCCCAGCACCCCTGACACACACACTCTGGGCTCACGGCCCCTGGAGGGGTTAGGGACCCTGTGGCAGGCAGCGGCCGCCTGCTCAGAGCACGCGCCTGGAGGGGCCGGCCCCCTCCTCACCTCAGTCCCCACTTTCCTACTGGGATGACACCCCAGATAAGCTGCTTTCACAGGACCCTTGTCTCAGGATCTGCTTCTGTGGATCCCAGCCCAAGAGCTCCTCCTAGCAGGCAATGGGCGTGCCAGGTGCTGGGGACAGGCCACTGGCAAGGAGGCTGGGAGCCCTGGAGAGCCGAGGAGCCTCCGGACTCCCAGGGGCTCTGTCCCCAGGACCTGACTGGGCTCCCAGAGGGCTTCTGGGCCCACCTGCCGCGTGAGCTCTGGCTGCACCTCCTGTCGCTCCAGGGCTCCCATGCTGCCGCCTCCTGGAAGCCGGCCTGGATTGTACTATCTCCGTTTGACACTCTCCAGCCAGTTGCCTGTTTCTGCCTCTCTTTCCAAGGGCCCGGGGTTTGTGCATCTGCAATCCGAGCTTCCCCAGAAGCCTCCCCACCTCGTCCCTTGCCCGGACCATCGTTTGTTTCCCTTCCCTCCTCCGCTTCCTGGAGAACACCTGTTCCTTTGTCAAACCCAGGGGAGCATCACCTGTTTCTGGGGAATCCCACAGAAGCGACAGTCCTCCCCAGGGCTCCCACAGGCACCGGGGCCTCCAGTCAGGGCAGGGACATTTCCCCTCCAGGCTGCTGGCTGGTCTCTCGGTCCCCGAGGGCAGGGCCAGCTCAGAGTCTTCGTGAGCGCTGTGGGCCCGGGCTCTCAAGTCAGGATGGACGCAGGGTGCCTGCCGTTGACCGATGGGCAGGACTCAGGAGAGGGCAGGTGGGCAGGTGGGCCACGCTCTGCTGATCCGTGGCCACATACTCGTTCTCCGCCCCGAGCGGCAGACCGCTGTGCTGACGGGGTATCCGCCAGGTGGCCTGCCACCTCTCCGAAAGGATCAGGACCAGAGGGGTCTCCCTGTCTCCGGGAGGATAGGAGGATGCCCTGGGGGCAGAGCCCGAGGGGAGAAGGGAGGAGGAGATGCCTCTGACCTTGACTGAACAGAAAGCCTAAGTAGCCTCAGTCTCTTCTGAGGCTGCACATGTGGGATTAAAGGGACAAAGGAGGCAAGGGCGGGGTGTCTGCAAAAGGAAGGAGGTGCCAGTGTACAGCAGTGGCCGCAGGGGGGAGAGCAGGGCTCCCACCCCAGGCACACGCCTGGCCATGCTCCCTGCCCCCGGCCCCTGGAACAATCACCTACCCATCCTCACGTGCGCCTGCTCCTCCCACACCCCGGGCTGGACTCACGTGGTCCCCAGCCCACCTCCACCCCACCTATGCGGGGCAGGGGCCTCAGCTCCTCCAGCTTCCCTCCATTTTCTCCCCAGTCTCCCCCTGCACCCTCTGGCACCCACACACTGTTCACCTGGGCTGCCCTGGACCAATTCACATGGCCCGAGGTGACCCCTGCCTGCTCACCTGTCTCATTCTCTCATAGACGTGAGCTCGCTGGTCTCCGGGCGGCTCCTGCACAGGGCCCAGTGCAGGGCCTGGCACGGAGCTAGCAGGCGGCGCCCACCTACCGGGTCAGCTGCAATGAGGGATTCAGCTTATCTTTGCAGACGCAGCCCAGGTGCTAAGAGAAGATGTGATGGAGGGTCTCGTATCAGCACAGAGTAGGCTGGTTGACAGGACACGCTGTGTGTATGTGTGTGTGTGTGTGTGTGTGTGTGTGTATCCCGTGGGCAAGTGCACATGTCTGCACCAGGGCCCTGGGTACATGTGCGTGCAGGCCACATGTGGTACATGTGCACACCCTGCGGGCTGCAGGCACACTACATACGTGTGTGTGGACATGCGGTTCTCACAGAGGCACAGCAGGCACAACTCGGCCCCCATGCTTCCCTCCCCGGGCGGAGGGCCCTTTGGCCTCAGGGCCCACTGGGGCTGACACTCCACCCCCACAAGGTCCCGGTAGCTAGCCCCGACTTCTCAGAGTGTGGTCCTTTGAGCTCCTGTATCCTGGTTGCCTGGATCTCCTGGCTCAGGGCTTGGGGAGCAGGGTCCTAGAGTCTGCATTTTAGTAAGTGGCCATGCAGAGAAGGCAATGGCAACCCACTCCAGTACTCTTCCCTGGAAAATCCCATGGACGGAGGAGCCTGGTAGGCTGCAGTCCATGGGGTCACAAAGAGTCAGACACTTACTGAACGACTTCACTTTCACTTTTCACTTTCATGCATTGGAGAAGGAAATGGCAACCCACTCCAGTGTTCTTGCCTGGAGAATCCCAGGGACGGGGGAGCCTGGTGGGCTGCCATCTGTGGTGTTGCACAGAGTCGGACACGACTGAAGCGACTTAGCAGCAGCAGCAGCAGCAGCAGCAGCAGCAAGCAGCCCTGAGTGCCTCTGAGCCTCATAGAGGCTGCCCTCCGATCCTGGTCATTCCTACAGTGTCCCCATTGACCACACTGGAAGAGAGCGACAGGTCATCTCTGCGACGTCAGAGAGCTGCCCCACAGCGTGCTTTCACTGATTGGTCCGTCGATGTCCTCAAAGCACAAACATCCTCACGACGGAGGGAGAGAGGGGACCTGTTTCGTGTCTGGCACCGATGGGGAAACTGAGTCCGAGGGAGGTGAGGCGGCCCAAACTCCAAGTGCAGCCCCACGGGGATCACCTCCGAGCCCCTGGCACGGCTGACCTGGCTCCTCATGTGGCAGTGAGCTCCCCGTCACTGCAGGCATTCAAGAAGGGCTTGGACCGCCACCTGTCCAAGCGGTCCCTGGAGCACATTTGGCAGTGGATACAAAGGGCCTTCCAAAGCAGGCTCCTGGCCCCAAACGGATAGCAGTGGCTGGATTGCCGAGCTTAGACGCGCTCTCCGAGTCAGGTTGAGTTGGGTTCTTGGCGAGCTGGGTGGCTCAGACCGGCACTGGAAGCGACAGAGTCCCCCGGGGTCTCCTGTTGGCAGCAGCGTCCCCTTCAGGGCTCTGGGGTGCCTGAGTTTCCAGCACACCCCCAGGGGACGCCTGTGTCACAGGCCCACGGGGTGCACGGGGGTGGGGGGAGCAGGCCCTGCGTGGCCTTCCCTGCACCCCTCACCTCGGGCGGAATGCGGGCCTGCCTGCCAGACGTGGGGGGCTCCAGGGCCACGGGGAGGGCCTGACGGGGGCGGGCAGTGAGTGACCCTGAGCCCCTCCCCTGGCCTCTTCCTCTAGCTGCCCTTGGGGAGTCCGTGGTGCCCAGCCCGGGAGAAGGGTCCGTCCTCCTGCAGAAATCCCAGGACCGTTGGCTGAGAGACCAGGTGCTCTGCTTCCTGAAACAGCAGCGCCTGGCGCCCAGCCTGACTGCCTTCCCGAGCAGCCCGCTGGGGTCAGCAGGGCAGCCTTCCTGTGGAGCGAGGCTGGGCCCATGGCCAGTTCCCCCGCTGGTGGCCCTCTGCCCGGAGGCCCGGCACACACCATCTTCCTAGAGCTGAAGACGGACACCGTGCAGACGCCATCCTGCCCACGGGCCTGAGTTGCCCGGGGCACTGCCATGTCGACCTCGGCCCCGCAGTTGAGCCAGGTCCCAGCCCTGCTCTGGGCCTCTGGCTGCCAGGGGGCACTGGACACGGCGCTGAGCCTGCCCCAGGGCTCCGGCATCCCGGCTGAACTTTCCTCTGAGTGCAGGGGTACAGCGAGGCAGAGGCCAGACTGCACAGCATGGGGCTCAGCCCAGCCAGGCTTTCCTGGACAAACCTCCGGGGGCTCGTTCACTGCGCACAGGCAGATGTGTGACAGTGCGGCGAGGGGCCCGCCACCCCAGCCCCTGATGTGAGCCTGCCGCCTCCCGTTAGCTCTCGTGGGACGGGAGGCAGGTGGGCAGGGCAGGGCTGGGACAGGGTTGTACACAGGCCCTATGGACCCTCCCCCCAAGAACATTCAGATCAGAAAAGGGGGCCTGGACAGGTAAGGGTCTGGGGGCTCCAGAAGGGTGTACTGGGGTGAACGTGTCCCCCCAAATTCACGTCTACTTGGAACCTCCCAATGAAACCTCACCTGGAAATAGAGTCTTTGCAGATATAATCAGTTATGCTGAAGTCGGTCCTAATCCCATAATGCCAATCAACCCTGAATATTCACTGGAAGGACTGATGAAGCGGAAGCGCCAATCCTTTGGCCAACTCATTGGAAAAGATCCTGATGCTGGGAAAGATTGAGGGCAGGAGGAAGGGTGTGATGGAGTGTGAGATGGTTGATGAGTCGGGCATCACCGACTCATCGGGCATGAGCAAACTCTGGGAGATAGTGAAGGACAGGGAAGCCTGGTGTGCTGCAGTCCATGGGTTCACGAAGAGTCAGACACAACAACACTAACCTCACACGACTGATGTACCTATATATAGGAAG
The DNA here is from genome assembly GCA_006408695.1 of Aepyceros melampus. Classification (NCBI taxonomy): domain Eukaryota; kingdom Metazoa; phylum Chordata; class Mammalia; order Artiodactyla; family Bovidae; genus Aepyceros; species Aepyceros melampus. The sequence continues at coordinate 549,976 of SJXQ01005842.1, forward strand.
AGAAGAAACACACAGAGGAGAAGTCGTGTGAAGATGGAGGCAGAGACCAAGTGAGGCGGCCACGAGCCAAGGAATGCGAGCATTTCTGCAGCTGATGGAAGCCGCCACAGGCACGGGCGTGGTCTTCCTGAGGGCCCCCAGAGGCAGCCCGGCCCTGCGGACGGCTGGGTTTCAGACGTCTGGCCCCCAGAGCTGCCAGGGGACTCACTTCTGCTGTTTGAAGCCCCTAGTTTGTGGCACTTTGTTACAGCAGTCCAGGAAACGATACAGCAGGGCCGTGATTGATCCAGGGTGGCCAGTCAGGAGTCCCACAGCTTTTATGTTCCGTCAAACCAAACCCTTCGTGATTGAGTTGGGTTTTCCCCAGGACCCATGGGTCATCCAGGAAGGCGGGAGGACCGTGGTCTCCACCTTCAGACGTTGGTGTAGCTGCAGACAGCTTCCGAGGGAGTAGGGGGCTGGGGCAGGGGAGGGGGAACGGCTGGGAGGGGACAGCAGGCTCGGCCTCTCCCATCTCCAGTCCCCCGGCTGTAAATCGGAGCTGTCATGACAGAGGCGGACAGTAGCGTCCCGCACAAGGCCGCTACTTGTGGCCCCTGCAGACCTAGCTCTGTTCAAAGATCTCCCTCTCCCCAGGTGTCAGGGTCCCCCAGATGCACCGGGCCGCTACTTGTGGCCCCTGCAGACCTAGCTCTGTTCAAAGATCTCCCTCTCCCCAGGTGTCAGGGTCCCCCAGATGCACCGGGAGGGCAGGTCAGCTGCCCTGCTACTAAGCGTCCGGAAACGCTTGCCCTTGTTGCTGCTGTTTTTGAACAAGGAAGTGTTTATTAGCCCTGAGCCAGTACCTGGCCGGCAGTCAGCGTGTGATGACTGGCCCTGGACGCGCACTAACTGGGTGCTGAAGGCAGCTTCCCTGTCTGCTCACTGCTCCAGCCAAGAACCCGAAAGCTGGCAGCAAAACGTCAGGTGCCAGATTCCACCCGAGACAGGTAGGGGCCACCTGTGCAGTCCTGGGGCGCGTGGTTCTGCTGCATCAGCCCAGCACCCGTGTCCCAGGTCCCATTGCTGAGATTTGCTTGTGCAAAGCAAGAGTCATGTAACTAGCTCACAGCTCTGTGGGTCAGGACCGCCGACGAGGCTCTGCCAGTGGCCTTTCTGAGGTCACTCGCTGGCCCTCGCCTGTGGGATGGTCTGGCTGAAAGGTCCAAGATGGTGGCACTCGGGTCTGGCTCATTGGCTGGGATGACTGGAAGACTGGGCTCACTGGGGTGGCGGCCAGAATCTCCATGCATGGCCGGGCCGGGAAGCTGGGCTTCCACTGGGAGGGTTAGGACTCTGCTAACCCACCTGCTCATCCAGTCACTCAGCAGACAGTGCGTGTCTGCCCGACGCCAGGCCCCGCATGGGTGGGGGTGGGGAGGCTGAGGTCCATCAGCCATCGATGCAAGTAAGAGAAAGTGAAATGTTGCAGGGTGACTGGCAAAATTTTAGATGCCACACTTAAGGTGGTGTGTGGGTAAAACCTGGGCCAAGTGAGGGAACTAGGTGGGATCTTGGGCAGGAGCATCACAGAGAGAGGACACAGAGTGTGCAAAAGTCCTGAGGCAGGTGTGGGCCTGGCAGGGGAAAGAGTTGCCAAGTGCTGCAGGCAGGGGCAGCGTGAGAAGGGAGAGGCCCCGGGAAGAGGTGCTCAGAGGGAGCGGGGCGCTGTGGGCCAGCCCTGGAGGACACAGGAAGGACTCAACTGGGGGGTGGGCCTGCTGGGGGGCCTGGGTGCAGATGTGGCAGGATCTGGTGAGAATTTGCCAGGATGCTTCTGGAGGCTCTGTCGGAAGGGACTGTGGGGCCAAGAGAGAGCAGCAAGTGCCCGATGTCCAGCAGCCACCCAGGTTGGACGACGGCGGGCAACGCAGGGGGACCGCGGTGGGGGAGGGGCAGCTGGGAGGTCGGCTGTGTCCAGACCTGGGGCAGAGGACAGAGCCAATGTCCACCCAGGACTGGCAGAATGCAGCCCCGGCACGTGACGGGAAGGGGTGGAGCAGCAGTGGGGAGGAGAGATGCGGGCCCCGGGGGGCCTGTCTGGTTCAGAAGCCCGTGTGCTGGAGCCACTGGGGGAGATGCTGCTGAGAAGGTTGGTTACAGGCTTCAGGGGTCCAGGAGGGGGAGCCAGGCTGGACATACTGTTCACGGTGCACAGCAAGGCCCTGGGCCTGAGAGAGGGTACTTGGGACAGAGGGCGCCAGGGCGAGAGCCTAGGAGCGCCGATGCGGAGAGGACAGGAGGGGAGAGGCAAGGCACCCAGAACAGAGTCTGGGGAAGCAGGGGTGAAGAGGGGTGCAGGGCGCCCCCTGGAAGCCAGGTGGGAGAGCCCCCCAAGAAGGAAGGAGACGTCAGTCAACCCAGAGACGAGCTGACGGAACCGATCAAGCAGAACCCGCGCGCAGGGACCCCATGGAACGGGCCAGACGAAGTCCTCTCAGAGTGTCCCCAATCAGGCAGAACCTGTGACCCCATGGAACGGCCAGACGGGGTCCTCTCAGGGGGTCCCCTCTGAGGGGACGTGTGGGAGAGCAAGGCTAAGCCTGCTGAGGCCAGACCACCAGGAATAGGCGCTGAGGGGAGCCAGGGCCCCACAGGTGTGCTGGGGAGGAGCCAGCTCTGAGTGTCGCCTCAGGACCTCTCCCCCAGGCCGGGCCCTCCCCCTCCCCTGCCTGCACCGAACTCCCTATGGACGCGCCAGGGCCGAGCGAAGGACAGAGCTGCTGACCTGCCCTCCCGGTGCATCTGGGGGACCCTGACACCTGGGGAGAGGGAGATCTTTGAACAGAGCTAGGTCTGCAGTTTCCAGCCCAGCCCCGCCTGGACTTGGGCCCCGAGCACCATGGGAAGAGCCAGCAGCGCCTGAAACTTGCCAAGGAGCCTCGGCTGGGGAGGGAGGCATTCCAGGGAGTGGCTGCGCACGTGTGTGTGCCTGCACGTGTGCCCTCATACATAGACACACACGTGTGCGTCCTGCGTGTGTGTTCGTGCACGGATGCACACAGGTGTGTGCCTGCACGTGTGCACTTGTGCGTGCATATATACACACGTGTCTGGACACATGTGCTCGTGCTTGTATGCACACACATGCACACACACACTTATGCTTGCATGTACACACGTGTGCGCCTGCATGTGTGCACAGGCGTTTGCAGGTATGCATGCACTCGTGCATATAGTCACACATACATGTGCCTGCATGTCGGCTCGTGCATGTGTGTGTGCACACACGTGTGTGTTGTGTGCTTGTGTGTATGCACGTGTGTACACGTGTGCAGCCATGCACTTATGTGTGCACACGTGTGCGTTCACACACGTGCTCGTGCATGTATGTGTGTGCGTGTGTGTGCACGCTCCCACGAGTGCAGGGGTGATAGGAGAATAAAGGTGATGTCCTCCTGTCTCCCACTTGTCCAGCGTTTCTGTAAGCAGTGATGTCCTCTGAGGAGGCCGTTTGACTCTGAGCACTGGCGGGGGAGGGGTCTGTCTGCAAATGGGCATTAAGACCAGACTTAGACAAGATAGGACGGTGAGCTAAGAGACCACTGGGCCTGCAGGGACCTGGGGGTCAGGGTGCAGACCAGGGCTGGGTGGGGTGCCGGCCCGAGAATGGGGGTGCAGGCTGGGGCCCCACTCTTAGCCACAGGCCACAAGGCTGAGTGGGCAGGTGGAGTGAGATCCTGGGTGCTGGCCGGGATGGGGGGACTTGTCGACAGTCTCCTGGGATGACTGGGGGTGAGGAGGGCTATCCAGGAAGATGGGCTGCCTTCCCCGGCTGTCGGCTGCACCCAGGCCCAAGGGTCTGCCCCTCTGGTTCAGAAGCCTGTGCTGGAGCCCCCGGGGGAGATGCTGCTGAGAAGGTTGGTTACAGGCTTCCGGGGTCCAGGAGGGGGAGCCAGGCTGGACCTGTGGCTCCGCTCTGCAGAGCTGCGGGGGGTGGGGGCTCAGCGCCTGCCTGAAGCCCGCAGGCCTGCTCCCTCCATGTGGGGGGCGGTAATTAGCACTGCTGTCAGGCGGCTTCCTCACCAGCCTTCCAGTCACTTAAAAATAACTTGCACAGAGTGAGTCACCTGATCTCCATGGCGGAGACGCCGGCTGGTCTGACTGCATCCCTGGACCCGAGGAGGTGGGGTCTCCACGAGCAGAGCTCGCCACCGCCCGCTGCCCGCTCCAGGACCCTGCTTCTGTCCACACCCTGCCCTTCGCCCAGCACCAGAGAGGGGCGCGAGTGGCCCCGTGGCCCACGCAGGACACCTTCCACCGTCCGCCCAGCCACAGTATCCTGGGTTTCATTCTGCAGCCATTCATGACGTAGCGGTCTCCATTTAGCTGATGAAGTTAACGCGTGATTCAGAACCAGGCGTGGGGACTCAAGTCTGGTTCCCAAGCAGGATCCCTGGTGACAAAGTCAGCCGGTGGGCTGGACCGAGTACACGTGATGGACACAAAGCACCCCTCTCCACTCACACAACTTCAGAATGACCCAACGCAGCGCTCCATGCTAGGCTCTGTCTGCGTCCCCCTGAATTCATCTGCTGAATTCCCACCCTCCAATGACGGTGTCAGGAAGGGGGTGTTCGGGAGGTGATTGTGTCATGAGGGAGGAGCCCCAAGAAAGGGATCAGGGCTCTTAGAAAAGATACCCCAGGCCCGTAAATCAGTGAACTTGGAACTCTCCCTTTCACCACAAGTAAAAAGAAGACTTAAATATAAACTCCTGGAAGTCAGCAAAAGAAAAACACTCTTTGACATAAGTTGTACCAATGTTTTCTTATGTCTGTCAACCAAGCAAAAGAAACAAAAGCAAAAAGTTAACAAATGGGATATACTCAAACGTTAAAACTTTTGCACAGCAGAGGAAACCATGGACAAAACAAAAAGGCAATCTACAGAACGAGAGAGAATATTGAGAAACGATGTGACCAATAAAGGTTTAATTTCCGAGTTATATAAATAGCTCACATGTCAATATTTAAAAAAACAACCCAAACAAACAAACAACCCGGTCAAAAATGGGCAGAAGACTTAAGCTGACATTTCTCCAAAGAAGACGCACCAGTGGCCAGTACATGCCTGAAAAGATGCTCAACATCGCTAATTAGTCAGTTCAGTTCAGTTCAGTCGTGTCCGACTCTCTGCAACCCCACGGACCACAGCACGCCAGGCCTCCCTGTCCATCACCAACTCCCGGAGTCCACCCAAACTCGTGTCCACTGAGTCTGTGATGCCACCCAACCATCTCATCCTTTGTCGCCCCCTCTCCTCCCACCTTCAATCTTTCCCAGCATCAGGGTCTTTTCCAATGAGTCAGTTCTTTGCATCAGGGGGCCAAAGTATTGGAGCTTCAGCTTCAGCATCAGTCCTTCCAATGAATATTCAGGACTGATTTCCTTTAGAATGGACTGGTTGGATCTCCTTGCAGTTCAAGGGACTCAGAAGAGTCTTTTCCAACACCACAGTTCAATAGCATCAATTTTTTGGTACTCAGCCTTCTTTATGGTCCAACTCTCACATCCATACAAGACTACTGGAAAAACCATGGCTTTGACAGACAGACCTTTGTTGGCAAAGTAATGTCTCTGCTTTTTAATAAGCTGTCTAGGTTGGTCATAACTTTTCTTCCAAAGAGCAAGCATCTTTTAATTTCATGGCTGCAGTCACCATCTGCAGTGATTTTGGAGCCCCCCATAAAGTCTGTCACTGTTTCCACTGTTTCCCCATCTATTTCCCATGAAGTGATGGGACCAGATGCCATGATCTTCGTTTTCTGAATGTTGAGCTTTAAGCCAACTTTTTCACTCTCCTCTTTCACTTTCATCAAGAGGCTTTTTAGTTCCTCTTCACTTTCTGCCGTAAGGGTGGTGTCATCTGCATATCTGAGGTTATTGATATTTCTCCCGGCAATCTTGATTCCAGCTTGTGCTTCTTCCAGTCCAGCGTTTCTCATGATGTACTCTGCATAGAAGTTAAATAAGCAGGGTGACAATATATAGCCTTGACGTACTCCTTTTCCTATTTGGAACCAGTCTGTTGTTCCATGTCCAGTTCTAACTGTTGCTTCTTGATATGCATACAGATTTCTCAAGAGGCAGGTCAGGTGGTCTGGTATTTCCATCTCTTGAAGAATTTTCCACAGTTTGTTGTGATTCACACAGTCAAAGGCTTTGGCATAGTCCATAAAGCAGAAATAAATGTTTTTCTGGAACTCTCTTGCTTTTTCCATGATCCAGTGGATGTTGGCAATTTGATCTCTGGTTCCTCTGCCTTTTCTAAAACCAGCTTGAACATCAGGAAGTTCATGGTTCACATATTGCTGAAGGCTGGCTTGGAGAATTTTGAGCATTACTTTAACTAGTGTGTGAGATGAGTGCAATTGTGTGATAGTTTGAGCATTTTTAGCATTGCCTTTCTTTGGGATTGGAATGAAAACTGACTTTTTCCAGTCCTGTGGCCAGTGCTGACTTTTCCAAATTTGCTGGCATATTGAGTGCAGCACTTTCATAGCATCATCTTTCAGGATTTGAAATAGCTCAACTGGAATTCCATCACCTCCACTAGCTTTGTTCATAGGATGCTTTCTAAGGCCCACTTGACTTCCCATTCTAGGATGTCTGGCTCTAGGTGAGTGATCACACCATCGTGATTATCTTGGTCATGAAGATCTTTTTTGTACAATTCTTCTGTGTATTCTTGCCACCTCTTCTTAATATAGGGAAGTCCTAATCAGATCAATAACCTTGCAAACAAATCAATAACCTTGCAAATGCTGCTCTTCACTCTCAGAAGAGTTTCCCGAGCCCTTGGTGGAAAGGCAGCGGTCCCTCACGGCCTGTCCCACCACTGCCTCGAGCTCCTGCCCTAGGCGACAGTCACTGCTGGGGCACCGACTTCCAGAAACGCTCCCCTTTGGCCTGAACCAACCCGCTTTGGTCCCCTGGCTGCTCCTGACAAGCACATCCTCCTATGAACATCTCCGAAGTGGGAAACCCTGTGAGAAGGCCCCACTGGGCTACCCCAGCCCTGGACTGCACCCCCAGGTGGGGCGTGCAGAGCCTGAGGTCACCCACCTGCCCACCTTCTCAGACATCCCTCGGCATCGGCCCTGGATGGCCCGTGAATGCAGGGCCAGGGTCCTGGCAACGCTCCATAAAGGACACCCCCACAGCGGACCCGAGACACCCCCCGTGTGTTCCCAGCCTGGCTCTGTGCATCAGCCCTGTGGTTGCTCTGTCTTCTCAAGCAGAGGGCACCGACCTCCCCCCACCGTCCCACTGTCAGGGAAGAGGAGCCTTACTTGGGACACAGCAGCAAGGCTGCTAGCCAGGGGGTGACCTGCGTCTAGGGACGCGGTGTAGGCCTCCCCCCTGGTTCCCGACCGTCTTCACAGCCCTGTGCCAGCCCTGTGTCAGCTGAGCAGGCTTCATGGGGTCCTGATGCTGCTGGGCACACTCTGCAGATGGCGGCAGAGAAGACAGCAAGCTAGGAGGTGGCCCCCCTCCACTTCCTGGGGCCCAACCCCTGACTCAGGACATCCCTGAGTCAGCCCCGCCCACTCCTCAGTCGTCTCTGGAGTGAGCATCTTCTGGAAACCTGCCCCCTCTGGGGAAGCAGAGACACAGAGGGGGTTGGTGAGCATCCCTCCCAGTAAGGCCCAGAGAGAGCAAGACAGGCTGGGGCCTGACTGGGGCAATCGGGGAGGCCTGCTGGAGGAGGCGCTGGAGGAGGCTGGGAGGGGCGCAGTTAGGGAGGGCCGCCAGGAGGAGTAAGCAGTGAGCGCACTCAGGGCCCGGAGCCTTGTCCTCACAGCAGAACCGGTGCTCACAGGCCCTCTGGGTACCGCGCAGGCCTCGCACTCCATGCTCACTCGACCCCCCACAGTGACCCTGTGGGGCACACGCCACCATGACCCCCATCTTCCAGAGGAGGTTTCTCCAGCTGGGAGAGGCTGAGCCAAGACCTAGATGATGAAGACAGAGGGCACCGGCAAGGCGGGTGGGCCAGCGCAGGCGGGAGAACCCCACCCTTGGGGTGGGCGTGATGGCAGGACTGGCCCCACCCAGAGCCTCCTGGAGGGTCAGCCTTGCCCCAAGCCCCCTGCCTCCACACGCAGACCTGACCATGCTCATCCCTCTCCTCCCCTGCTCACACCTGCTACGCCTTGACTGACTGCTGCAGTTTCTGCCCCAGGGCCTTTGCACCTGCCTCCATCTGCCTGGCACACCCCCTGAGATGTCACCATGCTCACCATCTCTTCCTTTAGCCTCTGCTCCCTCTACAGCCGGGCACTGCTTCCCCCTTAGCACACGGCCCCTCCCAACACTGCCCCTTGCGGGTTTACGGTCAGCCCCTCCAGCTGCCAGGGAGGCTCCAGGGCATGGGCAGGCGTTTGGCCCTTCGTTTCCTCCTGGACAGGACGCACAGACACAGCACATGCTTGAAACACATCCGTGGAACAAACCCTCCCGTCCATCCTCTTGACTGCTTCCGGGGGTCTTGCTAGAGACTCGCAAACCCAGTGATATTTCACTTCAATTTTGAAATCTGGATCAAGGATAAATCTCCAGGGTTACAACAAGATCAGTAAACTTCATTGTCAAGGACCCAGATTAAAATTAAACAGAAAACCACTGTTTATCCAGCCCAGGAAAACATTTATGCAAACGTGCTTATATAACCCATCAAAACTCCCAGAAAAGCCGCCTGGGTGGTCACGTTCATATTTCTCACGTGGAGAGCAGCATATGCGAAAACCACTTAAACCCGTTCTGAACCTCGTCTCTTAATGGCTCTGAGGTTAAACCGACAAGCTTTCCCCCGTAGAAACATGTCCATTCTTTGTCTCCTCGCTAAGCGTCTGGAGCTTTGGAGATTCCAAAATGAAACGAGGCTGTCACAGGGGGTGGTTGTAATAAATACTCTTCTTTCATTGCTCAGAGACTTGGACGCCTTGGGCTCCGCGAGGTGGGGACACAGGGTCCCCAGAGGTCAGTCCAACCAGTTGGTAACCTCTGCAGGGTGCACGGGGCCTCCCACCCGCGGCTGAGCCACACATCCAAGGGGCTGAGCTCGGTCCCTGCCCATAGCACTCGGAGCTTCCTCAGCGTCTTCCGTAGAAGCTTCTGTTCTCGAAATAGCATGTGACTGACAATTTCTTCCTCCAGGTTGGAAAATAGTTAAATGAAAGAGACATTCTCAGAAAACCCACGTGTGTGAGCTGGGGACTGGTGATTCAAACCCTGGAAGAGAAAGTATTCTGATTTTTCAAGTGATGAGATCTGTATTTTCTTTCTTTTCCTCTGGTATTTTTGAGAGGGGTGATGAAAAATCTGAATTTTTTTAAACCTGAAATTCTTTTAAAGATGTACATCACTCTGTGTGATAAATTGCTTTGGCTGGTCGTGTTGGGATTTATTTGGGTGGGGAGGGGAGTGCAATTTTCAGAAGCATGAATCCTGTGTCTTCTTGCTCACTCATTAGTGCCTCCCTGCTGACAGAGCCTCTTGATGAGAGTGAAAGAGGAGAGTGAAAAAGTTGGCTTAAAGCTCAGCATTCAGAAAACGAAGATCATGGCATCTGGTCCCATCACTTCATGGCAAATAGGTGGGGAAACAGTGGAAACAATGTCAGACTTTATTTGGGGGGCTCCAAAATCACTACAGATGGTGACTGCAGCCATGAAATTAAAAGACGTTTATTCCTTGGAAGGAAAGTTATGAGCAACCTAGATAGTATATTCAAAAGCAGAGACATTACTTTGCCGACTAAGGTCCGTCTGGTCAAGGCTATGGTATTTCCTGTGGTCATGTATGGATGTGAGAGTTGGACTGTGAAGAAAGCTGAGCGCCGAAGAATTGATGCTTTTGAACTGTGGTGTTGGAGAAGACTTTTGAGAGTCCCTTGGACTGCAAGGAGATCCAACCAGTCCATTCTAAAGGGGATCAGTCCTGGGTGTTCTTTGGAAGGAATGATGCTGAAGCTGAAACTCCAATACTCTGGCCACCTCATGCGAAGAGTTGACTCATTGGAAAAGACCCTGATGCTGGGAGGGATTGGGGGCAGGAGGAGAAGGGGACAGAGGATGAGATGGCTGGATGGCATCACCAACTCGATGGACATGAGTTTGAGTGAACTCTGGGAGTTGGTGATGGACAGGGAGGCCTGGCATGCTACAGTTCATTGGGGTCACAAAGAGTTGGACATGACTGAGTGACTGAACTGAACTGAACTGAAGGTGAGGAAAGACACCTAGATAGCTTCAGGATGAGGCTGGTCACCAGGAAAACTAACCATGTGATTAGAGAGGTAAACTTCCAGTCTAATAACTCATGCTTTGGGGAGGGAAGAGCAACTGAAGATGGAGTTCAATCACCAATGTCCAATGATTAAATCAACCATGCCTATGTAATAAGACCTCAATAAAAACTCCATGATGAGGACTGCCCTGGAGGTCCAGTGGTTGAGACTCCATGCTTCCATTGCAGGGAGCTTGGGTTTGATCCCTGGTCCAGGTGCTAAGGTCCTACATGACACACAGTAGGGCAAAACAGAAACAAAACAGAAAACAAAATGCTCACAAACATTTTAAGGAATTTTTTGGTTGGTAAAAAAAACTGATGTGCTGGGAGGGTGATGTACCCAAGGAGGGTATGGAAACTCTGTCCTCCCAACCCCTATGTCTTGCCCTAATGCATCTTTTTTTATTTGGCTATTCCTCAGTTGTATCCTTTACAAAATGTTGGTGCATGCTGCGTGTGTACTAAGTTGCTTTAGTGTATGACTCTTTGCAATCCTATGGACTACTGGCTGCCAGGTTTCTCTGTCCATGGGATTCTCCAGGCAAGAATACCAGAGTGGTTTCCATGCTCTCCTTCAGGGGATCTTTTTGACCAAGGGATTGAACCTGTGTCTCATGTCTCTTGCACTGGCAGGCGGGTTCTTACCGCTAGTGCCACCTGGGATAATAAACTAGTAAACTTAAGCAAAGTGTTTTCCTGAGTTCTGTGAGTTATTACAGCAAATTATCGAACCTTGATGAACACTGGGGGAACTCCTGAATTTGTAGTCTGCTGTGGCAGAAGTGTGGGTAATCTGGGCACCTCATTTAAGCTGGCATCTGAAGTAGGGTCATTCTTGGACTGAGCCCTTCACCTGTGGGAGTCTGTGCTAACTCTTCATAGTAGTGTCTGAAATGAACTGACTTTCTGGGCATCCAGTTGGTGGCAGAAAACTGTAGAATCAACTAGTGTCCAGAAATCCTATAAGACTTATATCTGCCATTACATAGATTAGGGCAGTGTTTAGCCACTGAACGGAGAAGGCAATGGCACCCCACTCCAGTACTCTTGCCTGGAAACTCCCATGGATGGAGGAGCCTACTGGGCTGCAGTCCATGGGGTTGCTAAGGGTCGGGCACGACTGAGCGACTTTCACTTTCACTTTTCACTCTCATGCATTGGAGAAGGAAATGGCAACCCACTCCAGTGTTCTTGCCTGGAGAATCCCAGGGACGGGGGAGCCTGACAGGCTGCCGTCTATGGGGTCACACAGAGTCGGACACGACTGAAGTGACTTAGTAGTACTAGTTAGCCACTGAATGCCTTTGAGCTTTTCCTTCACTCTTCCTCCTCCCTGGTACCCCTTCTACACACATTGCCTGCCCTTCATACCCTTCCTCAGGCTGAGCCAAGGCACTATGTGATGAAAAATAATAGCACTGGCACCGATAGCTCCATTACAAATATATGCTTTATATACGGAACTATTTAAGAAAAACAATCCTATAAGACCAAAAGAGACCATTAAGAGAAAAGTAAAAAGTTTAGGCTGTACATATCCAGCTTATTTTGAGGACTCAGGAGTCTAAGTCCCAGAGAAAAGAGCTTTTGAAACCTGACCCCTATTGTGCAGAAAGAACAGCTGCTCTCTCACTCCAGCAAAGTCTTTTTCACAAAATAAAGAACTAACAAAGGGTCTCAAACAGGGCAAATCCCCTTCAAAACATCAAACTCTAATCAGAACAGGAAGCAGGAGTTATACAACCAAAATGAAGTGCATAAGGCATAAAGGCCAGATGCAAGTTCATGGCCAAGGATTCAGTGCTTATAATAAGGGGTTGGAGGAAGAATTAAAGGAACAGTGTTCTGGGGTAGGTGATTGAATAGAAATGCTTATTCTCAATGTGCTGTAAAACTGAGTGTCTATTCCTCACTCTCTGTGGAGATGTATACATTCTGATATTGTTCTATATGTGATGACATTGCTCTTACCTCATTGCCTTTATTTTCAGAAAATGGTTTTAAAGTTTTATCAAGTCCCTTTTTTTAACTCTGGGAAAAAAGTGTTTCTCTGAAAAAGGAAGCCTGTATTTATTGAGGACTGGATATGTGCTGGAATCTTTGCTTTACAGACTTTATTTCATTTGTAAATTAACTATTAAAATGGAGGTCAAAGGAAAATGTGATTGAATTCTGGGTCACACTGTAAAATGTATTTTTAATCATGAGTGGGTGACTTATGTATGTTTCCCCTCACTTCTACACTAGAAAATAAACTTTAAACCAGCAAGAATGTTTCCAAGTTCCTTTAGAACTCTTCCAGTTCCAATAAATAAAGATTAAGTGAGCACTCTTACTAACTAACTCATCACCAGTTGGGGAATCTTCATTTTTTATTTATTTTTTAACTCACTGTTGTGTTTCAGGTTCCTGGGAAGCAGAACCTGAGATGGAACTTAGCTTTTAGGAAGTTTATCAGGGCAGTCCCTTGGGATCAACACCCATGGGGAAAGGAGAGAAAGCAGGATTTGGCGGAGAGAAAGCAGGATTCGGCAGAGAGAGAGAAGATGGGCTGCAATGTGGTCACAACAAACCCCATGCCAACCCCATGGGGAGTGATGAAGCTGCAGTGGCCCTTTAGAGTTGTCCTAAATTGTGGTTTTGGGGGATTGGGTCATTTCACCATATCAACCAGTAATTAGATACAGACAGCTTCCTGCCCTCACCAAAAAAGGCCATGCCTTTGGGCATGGATTCCTGGAGAGTGTTGAGAATTAAAGGCTATTGGTCCACACATTCCCACAGCTGGGAAAACAAGTTCTTCAGGGGCCACAAAGACATAAATATTTAATTCAGTGGTTAACTCTGTGTGTGCGTGTGTGTGTGTGTGGGCACGTGTGTGTGTTTGTGTTAGTTGCTTCTGACTCAGTTGTATCTGACTCTTTGTGACCCCATAGACTATACCCACTAGGCTCCTCTGTCCATGGGATTCTCCAGGCAAGAACACTGGAGTGGGTTGCCATTTCCTTTTTCAGGGAATCTTCCCAACCGATGGATTGAACCTGAGTCTCCTGCACTGCAGGCACATTCTTGACCATCTGAGCCACTAGGGAAGCTGTTAAGCAAATGGCAATATGGCAGAAAAACACATACGAGTATATAGCCAATATGAGCCAATGGGAGATTTAATGTATTGAAATTTTTTATACTAGATTTCCAGAGACTTATTTTCTGGGTCATGGTAAAATAAACAATATATTCCCAGTGTTATTTCTATTAATCACTTTATTTGATTACCCTCAGGAACATTTCCCCCTCTGGAGTATGAGGAGGAGAATTAGAAACTAAGGAGTAGGAAGAAGATTCAGAAATAATATCTTCCCTCAAATAGTGTCCTCCCATAACTTGAATATGAAGAAATTCAATAATTTTGCCTGCAGCTTAACTTTTCTTGAGGAATTCCCTATGGAAGGCCTAGAATCTTACACAAAAATTTTTTCCCTCAAAAGCAGGAGCTGAAAACAAGTCCAGGGGCCCCACAGAGCCCACGGGAGGAGCAGGGGACTGGAGTCAGGTGGATGTGGGAGGAGAGGCTGCACATGACAGGGGTGTTTCGTGTTTTACAGGCACTGCAGGCAGAGTTCAAGGGCAGCTGAGCAGTAGGGCAGAGGCAGTGCTGCACCGTGGTTAGAAACGTGATCTGGGAAGCCAGTCTGCCAGGGTATAAAACCTGGCTCTGATGCTAACCAGTTAAGGGACCTTGGGCAAGTGACTTACATTTCTCTCATGTAAAGATTTTTTTAATAGAAATCTAAACAGAAACAGAAACCTAAAGTCACATTCTAAATGAACTTCAGAGTGTAGTGTGGATTAACTGCCTACTGCTGCTGTAAGATACAACCTGCGGCTTACAACAATACAAGTTTGTTCTCTTACAGTCCTGGAGATAAGAAACCTGAATTCATTTTCATGGGGGTAAAGTCAGGGTGGAGGCAGGGCTGGTTCCTCCTGGAGGCTGTCAGCAAAGAATCTGTTTCTTTGCCTATTTTAGCCTCTAGAGTCTTCCTGTCTTGGAATACAGCTGCCTTTTTCCATCCTCAGAGCACATCACTCCAATCTTGGCTTCCATCATCACTTTGCCATCTCCTCTTCTGCTCTCAAGTCTCCCTCTGCCTCCCTTTGACAAGGATACTTGGGACTATATTTAGGGTCCATGCAAATAATTCAGAATAATCACTGCCACCTCAATATCCCAAACCTGATCTACAAAGTTTGTCTGGTCGTATAAAATAATGGGTTCTAGGGGTTAGGCTGTACACATCTCTTGGAGGGAGAGCATGATTCAATCTACCAAAACATGTGATTAAATGAGACAGCTTAGTTCAGAAGAATATCACATTTATATCATATCTTCTCAACAGAGTTTTGGTAATTGAAGTTACTGAATTAAGTATTTTAAAAAGTCATGGGATTTCTGCAGATGCCTATAGTGCCAGAAGTTATTAGTGCAAATAAAGTACATACTTGTTCCTCCATGGTTCTCTATATCCTTGCACACTAGGGTGAGGCCAAGAGGATCTGAGTAGAAATTATGACACGGATTCCATACTGGCGCTTATAAATGGTCACCTTAATTTATTGCCTAATCTGGGAGACTTTTGAGAATAAAGGGAAGTATATTAACTACTGGGCTTCCTTGGTAGCTCAGCAGTAAAGAATCTGCCTGCAGTGCAGCAGTTCAGTTCAGTTCAGTTCAGTCACTCAGTCATGTCTGACTCTTTGCGACCCCACAGACTGCAGCATGCCAAGTTTCCCTGTTCATTACCAGCTCCTGGAGCTTACTCAAACTCATGTCCATCATGACGATGATGCCATCCAACCCTCTTATCCTCTGTTGTCCCCTTCTCCTCCTGCCTTCTATTCTCCCAGCATCAGGATCTTTTCCAGTGAGTCAGTTCTTCACATCAGGTGGCCAAAGTATTGGAGTTTCAGCTATTTAATATACCAATGAATATTCAGGACTGATTTCCTTTAGGATGGACTGGTTGGCTCTCCTTGCAGTCCAAGGGACTCTCAAGAGTCTTCTCCAACACCACAGTTCAAAAGCATCAATTCTTTGGCACTCAGCTTTCTTTATAGTCCAACTCTCACATCCATACATGACTGTTGGGAAAACCATAGATTTGACTAGATGGACTTTTTGTTGGTAAAGTAACGTCTCTGCTTTTTAATATGCTGTCTATGTTGGTCATGCTTTTCTTCCAAGGAGCAAGCACTTTTTAATTTCATGGCCGCAGTCATCATCTGCAGTGATTTTGGAACCCCCCAAAATAAAATCTCTGTTTCCATTATTTCCCCATCTATTGGTCATGAAGTGATGGGACCAGACGCCATGATCTTAGTTTTCTGAATGTTGAGTTTTAAGCCAACCTTTTCACCCTCCTCTTTCACTTTCATCAAGAGGCTCTTCAGTTCTTCTTCGCTTTCTGCCATAAGGGTGGTGTCATCTGCATATCTGAGGTTATTGATATTTCTCCCGGCAATCTTGATTCCAGCTTGTGCTTCATTCAGCCTAGCGTTTCTCATGATGTACTCTGCATATAAATTAAATAAGCAGGGTGACAATATACAGCCTTGATATACTCCTTTCCCTATTTGGAACCAGTCTGTTGTCCCATGTCCAGATCTAACTGTTGTTTTTTGACCAACATACAGCTTTCTCAGGAGGCAGGTCAGGTGGCCTACTATTCCCATCTCTTTAAGAATTTTCCACAGTTTGTTGTGAACCACACAGTCAAAGGTTTTGACATAGTCAATAAAGCAAAAGTAGATGTTTTTCTGAAACTCTCCTGCTTGTTTGATGATCCAGCAGATGTTGGCAATTTAATCTCTGGTTCCTCTGCCTTTTCTAAATCCAGTTTCAACATTTGGAAGTCCATGGTTATGTACTGTTGAAGCCTGGCTTGGTGAATTTTGTGCAGTACTTTGCTAGCGTATGAGATGAGTACAATTGCGTGGTAGTTTGAATATTCTTTGGCTTTGCCTTTCTTTGGGATGGGAATTAAAACTGACCTTTTTCAGTCCTGTGGCCACTGCTGAGTTGTCCATATTTGCTGGCATTCTGAGTGCAGCACTTTCATAGCATCATCTTTCAGGATTTGAAATAGCTCCACTGGAATTCCATCACCTCCACTAGCTTTGTTCATAGTGATACGTCCTATGGCCCAGTTGACTTCACATTCCAGGATGTCTGGCTCTAGGTAAGTGATCACATCATCGTGGTTATCTGAATCATGAAGATCTTTTTTGTGTAGTTCTGTGTATTCTTGCCACCTCTTAATATCTTCTGCTTCTGTTAGGTCCAAACCATTTCTGTCCTTTATTGTGCTCATCTTTGCATTAAATGTTCCCTTGATATCTCTGATTTTCTCGAAGAGACCTCTAATCTTCCCCAGTCTATTATTTTCTTCAATTTTTCACATTGATCGCCGAGAAAGGCTTTATCTCTCCTTGCTATTCTTTGGAAGTTTGCATTCAACTGTATATCTTTCCCTTTCTCCTTTGCCTTTAGCTTCTCTTCTTTTCTCAGCTATTTGTAAGGCCTCGTCAGACAACCATTTGGCCTTTTTGCATTTCTTTTTCTTGGGGATGGTCTTGATCACTGCCTCCTCTACTATGTCATGAACCTCTATTCACAGTTCTTCACACATTCTATCAGATCTAATCCCTTGAATCTATTTCTCACTTCCAGTGTATAATCTAAATCGATTTGACTTAGGTCATACCTAAATGGTCTAGTGGTTTTCCCTACTTTCTTCAATTTAAGTCTGAATTTGGCAATAAGAAGTTCATGATCTGAGCCACAGTCAGCTCCTGGTCTTCTTTTTGCTCACTGTATAGCAATGCAGGAGATGAGGGTTCAATCCCTGGGTCAGGAAGATACCCTGAGAAGGAAATGGTAACCCCTCCAGTATTTTTGCCTGGGAAATCTCATGGATAGAGGAGTCTGGTGGGCTATAGTTCATGGGGTCACAAAAGAGCCAGACACAACTTAGTAACTAAACCACCACCAACCATACCAGCTATTACACCAAATCAGCAGGTTTACACTGTGACTGCTACAGGCAAACCTGAATATCTATAATCACCCAACTTAAAAACATCCTGCAAAATCCCCTAGCCCTCTTTTCCTCTGACTGGGAGGCCAGGTAGTCCAGATAGCACAGTTACAAGTTGAAGGTGAGTTGTCCTCCCCTTGCTGACTTTTATGAGAAATAAACCTTTATTGCTAGTTCAAGGGGTATTTGTTTATAGAACATAGCCTAAGCTATCCTGACTCAGACACGTACACTCTGGCAAGCTTGCTCTCCCCTGACTGTATTTCTGGATAGGGGACATTCCATCAGCATAAGGGTTTGACTCCACTTAAAGGTCAGGTCATTTTGCTCTCAGCAGCAAAGTTACAGGAAGAAACGCTCTAACTGGGTACAAATGCCAACGCTGGGTTCCCTCCTGAACAGCTGTGACTGGTCTTCTTATGGGCTTTTGACCTGGGAGACTGAAATGAAAACTCCAGAGTCTGAACAATACTTGGCATTTCTTGATGCTTTTTTTTATGAAGGAGTTCAGTGAGCTTAACATCAGGCAACTCTAAACAGGGGGCTCTTTTTCAGAGCAAAGACTTACAAAGAATGTGAACTGATGTTGGCGTTTTGTTCAGGGGACTTTGTTGGTGAGAGTGAAAGCATGAAGGGCTTTGTTGGTCAGCAGCTCCCACTGCAGCAGAAACTACAGGGTAGCCCTCTGAGCTCTAGTGTGTGGAGGGAACACTGCTCATGCTGACTCCTTTGTTCACATCATACACACCGCAAGCAGCTGCCAACCATTCTTACAGCATGGCCACCACTGAATGGCAATTTTTGATAAGTGTAGCAGAGCATACAATTTACAAAGCAATTTCACATAAAGCATTTCTGTTTAGCTTTTTTTTTTTTTCAGTATCTCTAACTTGAGCAATCAGCCTTTGGTCTGTCAATATTAATAAGCGGATGTGGAGGGGAAGGGGGCAAGGAAAGAGAGGGAGGAAGAGGAGGAGGAGAGGCAGTAAGAAGACGGATCAAACAGAGTGGGATCCACCCTGAGCCTCCCTGAACATCTAAACCCGTATTGCGTGCCTGGTACCACTTCAGGCACTCTTGGGCTAATGCTAATTATGTGGCCAAAGTAAAATGTGTCCATATTTATATGGATTTTTTGTTCATCAAAAGCATAGTTTAATGGTTCTCCAGAAAATTAAGCTGAGAGGGAAAAAATACCAATCCTCAAAGCTTACATACCGTATGGTTCTAATACAACATTCTTGAAATGACAAAACTATAGAAATGGAGAATAGATTAGTCATTGTCAACAGTCAGGGACAGGGTGGGGTGGGAGAGTTGGGGGTGACTCTATAAAAGGACAGCAGGAGGGGTCCTTGTTTTGATGAAATTGTTCTGTAGTCTGACTTTATTAATGTCAATATCCTGGTTGTGATATTGTAATATAGCTTCATGCTGTACTACATTATTATGTTATATTTTTATTTCATGTGAGTCTATAATGAAGAATGGTTGAAAAATAAGATTATATTAAATGTCTATTTTTTCTTTTGAAAAGTTGCAAGTATTCAGATAGGCCAAAGGTCACTAATGCAGAGAGTTACTAATGATCAAGTGAAGAAATGACTCATTTCCCATTATTTTAAGTCTGGGGGAAAAAAGATGGCTACAGTGTACTGGAAGTTTACACATGGTGTTCACAGGCAGTATATCAGATGTGTTACGCACTGTCTCTAATGTAATCCTACACGAGGAGGAGCTATCATCAAAGTAATGATAAGGAGCTGAAGCAGAGAAGTAAATGTGAGTAGCTCACCATCACATCATAATGGATGGTGGAACTAAGAATCAAATCATGCTTTTATCTGCTGAAATTCATTGCTTCTGAGACCTTCAACAACATGGAATTGACTGAGGTCTTTAAGGATAAATGGCTTGTCCACAGGAATAACACTGGGGCTTGAGTGTTCATAGAGCACTCTTTCCACCATGTTGTGCTCTCACAGGTGGTTGAGAAGAGAACATAATGGCAGTATCAGCTGCCTGAGAGACAGGGGAAATAAGGGCAAAAATCTCAAAAAGGCTGGTGTCCAAAGTATTAACAGGGAAAATGTGTAAATTTACACAAGTTCCTCCTTTGTAGATTTATTTGAATATAAAGAACTCTAATTCAGAACATTTCAAAAGATCTGCCCACTGACTCAGAAATATGGGGCAAAAATCAGCATCCCTCTAAAGTGTATTATAGTCCCACTGTTAAGGGACCAGTTTTTTAATCAAGACAAAACCGTTACCAAAAAATGGATGAAGTGAGTGAAAACTAAGCAATTAATTCAGTTTGCAGTGAGATAGAAAGCAATGAACAGATCTGCTAATAATGTCCTTGCCTTTCACCACCTTTGAGGTTATACAAAGTGACTCAACTTTGGGAAACTGTCCCCTTGATTCTGAAATACAGCTGTATCCGAAATGAAGCCAGGCTTGCTTTCTCAAGCAGTGCACACACTTCTCGCCACTTTTCCAGTAAATACACAATATCAGGTTCATGACTATATTTTGGCTTAAATTACATCCAAGTATCATTATATCCCCAATTGCATGTCTGACAAAAGTGGGACCAGTGCTTTGAGCACAGAGAACACAAAGGCTCTTGGTTCCTGGATGAGTGAGAGCTGTTTCACCTTGACACTGTTGCTTGCAAATCTCTCAGAGATGAGCGTTTTGAAAATGCTATAAACAGCTTAGCCTTTTCTTAGCATTTTGAAGAGCACATTAATAGCCTGGCCTTTTCTTAAGGGCTTTCTTTTTTCCTTAGCCAAATTTGACAGTTGGAAGTGAACAGTGAGCAGATGGAATCAAAGTCAGAGCCGTGTCTTAAAAGCAGGGTGGAAATGATGTCATCCGGCATTGTCTTCAAAAGAATATAAGAATATTAGTGGATGTCTCATGAACTTACATACAAAGGATACTCTTCACTTGAGGACAGAATGATAATGTCTCACAGAAGAAAGATGTAATTCTTGATACCCATAAAATCTATTCAGACAGCTCTTAGCTGGTACCAAAAAACCCTGCAACTCTCAACCAAAAGAAGTTATATTAATAGAATTAATTTTTTAATACTTAATATATAGAATAGCCTGTTATCCATGCTGTAAATGACAGTTTAAAGATGGTATTGTCTTTGTTAACATTTGGGAAATTTTGTTAAAAAGAAACCAAGAGGTATACAGTCATGTAACAGAATTAGCCAAAGGAAGTTAAAAAGCATAACACTACCCTCTTGGACTTAACAGCTTCCCAAAAAGTGATATGGAAGCTCTCCTACATAAACTGGGATAGATGCAACCCCGTCCAACACCCAGAAAAACTGCACAGCTTATTTCAAAGCATATGTTGAGAATCCACCTAGTTTTTCCACTGTCTTCTGTGTATAAACACACAGCAACTCCATAGCAACTGAACTTTTAAAAACTGGCTAAGCAGTTTGCCAGGAGTGGTGTCTGGTTAGAGCAGGAAGAGGCCTAGAAATTAGGAATGCTTTATTGGATGTTTTGACCAACTGCATTTTCCCAAAATAGCTGCAACAATGTTCTGCATACAGCTGGAAGTCAATAATTACCAATGAACAGAGAGTTATATAAGATGACTTAGTCCTCCCCATAGTCAGTCACAGCAAGAGCGGAAAGAATATTTTCAGCATCATATTTGAATCCTATCTGACAACTTGGAAACTGTAGTAATTTGAACTTATGTAGGCAATAAAAGGATAGCTTCATTGCTGGCACACCAAAAGTATACCTAATTGCCATTTGCATTCTTTGCTAAGAAGGTCAGCATGGAGCACTCATTCTCTTACTTCATTTCCTTGCTAGTCACAGGTTCTTTTTGTCACAGGCTATGTGGCAATATTTATTTTAATCAAGAAGAGGCAGTACAAGCAAAGGCAATTATAAAGGTAGGTTTGGTAAGGAACTAAACAGCAAGATCTCATCCCAGTGACCAAAAAAAAAAAAAAAAAAAGCATGTAATTGTATTTGTCTGACAATTTATTTCTTGGAACAAGCTTGTAAATGCCCAAGGTCCATCCAGCACTATCAGGTAAGTCTAGCTCTCAGTGGAGGGGTTAGCATGGGGTCAATTGGAGGCACCTTCTCTTGGACCAAAGACTGAAGATTGGGATCTCATGTTGGAATCTTGCACCTTGATGGAATTTCTCTAAGATCCAACAGTGACTTATATTACAGGAACAGAAAATGACTCCTGGTTTTCTCCCTATCTTTAGCACCATTGCTCTCCTTTTTGTCAATGTTTCAGAACAAATTTGTATCTTAAAAATCAGTTGAAATTAGTTGACTAGAGCTTGAAGAATTCAAACTTAGTTCGCAAGACCATGGTAAAGATGATGATGACAATGAAATAGTTGATAATTGTCGGGAGCCAGCATGAGGAATCCCACCCGTGACAAGGTCATGCAGCAGAGACCTCGATGGGAAAGGACGATTCGGGTCTCAGGGTTTCCCCCCTGGCATTTCCTGAGCATGTACCCCCAAAAATAAGAATCTGCCTGCTTTTCCACTCTTCTGACATTCTCTGGAAAAAGTCAACTCAGGGCTTTAGTCTTCTGCATTTGAAAGGAGTGTTTCAGCTCAACCCTCTCTGATAACGCTCTAACTTAAACGCTCTAACTTGCCTAACAGGTTCCCTGGACCTTTTACAGCTTGTGAATTGCTTACAGCCCCCAACTGCGAGGGGCATGAAGCTTAAAGTATCTTAAAGTTACAGAGCCTTTTCTAAGAGCTAAAAATCTTATTGGTGACAGGATTTCACTGTTGACTCAATGATTGCTGCCAGACCTCCTTATTCTTTATCTTTTAGGCACCTGGGAGGATGTTAATCAATGTAAATGGGATATGGAAAAAGATATATAGTAGTTTTGATGTTAGCAACACTAGACTTTTGAGCTGATTACTTTTCTTTGTTATAAATCACTGTACTCCTTTTACTTGTTACACATTGCTGTATCTTTGCTATGTAAGAATGTAACTTTATTTAGTGCTTTCTGAGAATGGCACCAGACTTTGGAAAGAACAACACTTTTAACACAAATAAGTCTTCTGGTTAACAAACCCATATCAGAAAAGAGCTGTAAAATGTTAATTGGTCTTTTGGCCAGAAGATGATGTAAATCACCTAAGACTTGTGTATACAACTAGGTATACAGAGAGAAAAGCCTGATTTTGATAAGAGTCTGGGCTGCTGACACTGCATAACTTTATATTACCCATTGATCTCTGTGTACAAAAAAAAAAAAAAAAAGGTATAAAAGGCCTTGAAGGACAATAGGGGCCGGGGCCAGTCGCTGGACTGGTTTCCCCCGTGTCTTCTCTCTGATTTCTGGCTGAATTCCCATCTAGGGCATGGAGGCTCGCCATGTCTACTTACTTGTCCCAGCTTTTAAGTTCCACGTGAGGGGGAGCCCAAGATGGGGCACCCCCAATATTCAAGAGGACGCCGGTGGCCTAACGTAGATGGTGCAAGCGCCTTGTCTGGAACTTTATTGGCTTTCCACGTAAACCAAGTTATTCAGCCTCTTTTCTCCCCTAAGTTTTCCTATTATACTATTATTTCCTAATCTAATCTTATATTAATAATAAATAAGTTTTCCTCGCCTATACATCTCCCCTTCAAATCACCCTGGATCCACCGGGGCTGGACTCTGGCAAATAATTTACTAAACATTTATTTGCTCTAGCTATGCTGTGCTAGTCATTTCAGTCATGTTTGACTCTTTGTGACCCCATGGATGGTAGCCCACAGGGCTCCTCTGTACATGAGATTCTCCAGGCAAGAATATGCAGGGAGTTACCATGCCTTCCTCCAGGGGATCTTCCTGACCCAGGATTGAACGTGCATCTTTTAGGTTTCCTGCATTGGCAAGTGGGTTCTTTACCACTAGTGCCACCTGAGAAACCCCTATTTGCACTAGACCCTACTCCCATACTAACGTACTTTATTTACTTTAATCCTCACGATTGTGAGGCATTATTGGTATTATTATCCCACTTTATATCTGAGAAAACTGAAGCTTAGAGAAGTTAAATGATTTGCCTTGGGTCAAACAAGATCCAAGGCTGGGATTTCAACCCAAGTCTGTCAGGAGCCAAAGCCCATTAATGTTATAAATCGTGTGTCTTAAAAAACCAATTTTTTTCTGTGACATACTCCTGCATTGGAGGCAGATTCTTCACCATCTGATACACCAGGGAAGCCCTTGTATACCACAGTTTGTACAAAATGAGATTTAAGCCTGATTTTTTAAATTACCAATGGTCTGCTACAGTAATTCTACACATTTCCACAATAAAAAATTAAGTTCTTCATTTAAAAAAAATGGAAAAAGAATGAATGGCAAGATTGAAAAAAATTAATCAGATATTAAATTTCAGGTATTAAAAATTAAAGAGAATTTAATTCAGTTCAAGAAACAGTAACCAAGTGACATCCTGTACAAGGCACTATAAGAATTCATTCAAAGACTGAGATAGCATCGCCCCTGCTCCAGAGAAGCCAAAGCACCAGTGGCAGGGACACAGTGTAATGTTTCAAGACTTACTAAAATATAATCTCCTAAGAGAAGCCTCCTCTTATCACCTATCTAACCTGCTGACCCATTCTCTGTTACTTTCTATCACAGGGATAAGTGTACTTTTTCTGTAAAGGGCCAGATGGTAAACGATTTAGGCTTTGTGGGTTATATGATCTTTGTCAAAACCACTCAGCACTGCTGTTGTAGTTTGAAAGCAGCCTTGGATCCACTGGTAAACAAATGAACATGGCTGTGTTCCAATAAAACTTTATTTACAAACAGGCAGTTGGCCAAGTAACTGTGCCAACTGGGCACAGTTTGCCAACCCTACTCTAACATCTCACTCTGTTTTTTCCTTTATGGCACTTAACAAAGTGTAGTATTATCTTATTTATTTATTTACTGTTTCCCTCCACAAAAAACAAAAAAAATACAGCTCCAAGAGAGTGGGGTCCTTGTTGCTTGTTCACAGCAGGCTCTCTAGGGTCTATAAAAGAGTTCCTGACACCTAGGCAACTCACTCTATGTATTTGTTGATCAGTTACATGAATGAACACCATTCCACAAAAGGAGAAACTCAGACTGCCAACAAAATATGAACTATATTTGACCTTACTATTAATAAATATAAAATAATTGAAAATGTCATTTTTTTACTTGTTAGATGTACAACAGTTAGAAGAAAAGAATGACGAGGAGGGGAGGAGGGGTGTAAGGGGGAGGGAGAGAGAGAGCAGAAAGAGGAAGAGAACTAGTGTGGATGGGTATGTGGGTAAACTGGGCCTCTCACTACTGCAGATAGGAGAGAAAACTTGTGGCCATTTGCAATTATACACCAAATTGTATATGCCCATTCAGAAAGGGCAAAGGATTGAAAAGACATTTCTCCAAAGATATACAAAAGGGTAATCGGCACATGAAGGAGAAATGCAAGTCAAAATCACAATGAGGCACCACTTTACATCCATTAAGATGGCTATTTTCAAAAAAGAGAAAATAAGTGTTGGTGAAGAAATGGAGATTTTAGAACCCTCTTGCACTGTTGATGGGAATGTGAAATGGTGCAGCTGTTGGGCGTTGCTTAAGAAGTTAAGCACAGAATTACCATATGAGCCACCAGTTAGGTATGTACCTAGATATGTATACACTCGTGTTTATAGTAGCATTATTCACAAGAGCCAAAAAGTAGAAACACCTTGAATGCTCATCTGTCCACAGAAGAGTGGATAAACAAATATGGCATATGCATACAATGGAATATCATTTAGTCTTAAAAAGGAATGCAGTACTGATACATGCTAAAACATGGATGAACTTTGAAAACATTGTGTTAAATGAAATGTGTGTGTTGGTTGCTCAGTCACGTCTGACTCTTTGTGATCCCATGGACTATAGCCCACAAGGCTCCTCTTTCCATGGGATTCTCCAGGCAAAAATACTGAAATGGGTCATCAGTCCTATTCCAAGAGATCTTCCCATCCCAAGGATTGAACCTGAAACTCTTACGTCTCCTGCATTCGCAGGCGGATTCTCTACTACTAGCACTACCTGGGAAGTCCAAATGAAGTAAGCTAGCCACAAAAAACCAATATTTATGATTCCATTTATATGCAATATTCAGAACAGGCAAATAGTAGAACAGAGGTTACCAGGAACTTGGGGAGGAGAGGAAATGGGAGTTATTATTTAATGGGTACAAAGTTTCTAATTGGGATGGTGAAAAATCTGTGGAGATGGATGGAGGAGATGTTTGCACATTTTGAATGTACTTAATGCCACTGATATATACACTTTAGAAATAATTAAAATTATAAATTTTATATTATATATTGTTAACCACAATAAGGAGAAGGCAATGGCACCCCACTCCAGTACTCTTGCCTGGAAAATCCCATGGATGGAGGAGCCTGGTAGGCTGCAGTCCATGGGGTCGCTAAGAGTCAGACATGACTAAGCATCTTCACTTTCACTTTCACTTGCATGCACTGGAGAAGAAAATGGCAACCCACTCAAGTGTTCTTGCCTGGAGAATCCCAGGGACAGGGGAGCCTGGTGGGCTGCTGTCTCTGGGGTCACACAGAGTCGGACACGACTGAAGTGACTTAGTAGCAGCAGCAGCAACCACAAGAAGGTGTGTACAGATCTTTCTTGATTTAGGAAGGGGTTGTGAAAAGTGTCTGACTCTTTGTGATGTCTCAATAAATAGGTCAATAAATGGATCTGCAAAGAGATCAAACCAGTCAATCCTAAAGGAAATATGATGCAAAGAGCTGAGTCATTTGAAAAAACCCTGATGCTGGGAAAGATTGGGGGCAGGAGGAGAAGGGGACGACAGAGGATGAGATGGTTGGATGGCATCACCGACTCAATGGACATGGGTTTGGGTGGACACCAGAAGTTGGTGATGGACAAGGAGGCCTGGCATGCTGCAGTTCATGGGGTCACAAAGAGTCGGACACGACTGACTAAACTGAACTACTGAAAGGAAATCAATCCTGAATATTCATCAGAAGGATTGATGCTGAAGCTGAAGCTCCAATAGTTTGGCCACCTGATGCAAAGAGCTGACTCATTAGAAAAGACCCTGCTGCTTGGAAAGACTGAAAGCAAGCGGGAGAAGGGGACGACAGAGGACGAGTTGGTTCGCTAGCACCACTGACTCAATGGAATTGAGTTGAGCAAACTCCAGGAGCTGGTGAAGGATAGGGAAGCCTGGTGTGCTGCAGTCCATGGGATCGAAAAGAGTCGGACACGACTGAGCAACTTAACAGAAACAATAAATGGATAAACTCATCGTGGGTTGAAAATATTTCAAGTCAAAAATATCCTTAATATACCTAACCTACCAAACATCAGAGCTTAGCCTAGCACACACCTTAAAAGTGCTCAAAACACATGCCTTAGCCCGCAGTGGGACATGGTCATCTAAAACAAAGCCAACTGTACAACAGTGTTGAGTAGCCTATGCACACTTATTATGCACATGTATTGCATCCTGTACTGAAAGTAAAAAACAGAATGGTTGTTACATGTGTGGGTTGTCTCCTCTCGGGATCATGTGGTTGATGGGAGCTGTGGCTCACTGCTGTTGCTCAGCATTACAAGTTTCAGACTGCATATCACTAGCTTGGGAAAAGTTCAAAATTCAAAATTCAAAGTACAGTTTCTATTGAATAGGTATTGCTTTCACAATATTATACAGGTAAAAAATCATAAGTTGAATGACTGTAAATCAGGGACATGGGTATATGCTTTTTACTCCAAAATCCTATTCCTAACAATTAACTTGGAGGATGGGTAATGCAGAAGGGTGAAATAAGTATGTACTAGAATCCATCAACTTCAAGATCCATGAATAAAGATCTAATTATATAAATAAAGCCTGACATGACAATACACAAAAGAAACTATTATGTAGGCATTAAATTGAACAGGGTAGACTTTTCACAAAAAATATCTCCGTTAACACTACTGCTGAATTAAAAAAAAATACAAGTTTAAAATGTGTGTGCAGAATGATCCCACTGATGTAAAAATTCTAAAGTCTAATTATATATGAAAAATATGTAAGATATTCTCCAAAATGTTAATAGTGGTTATTATCTGAATGGAAGGTTTGAGATGATTTTAAGATTATCCTCTTCACAATTTTCTGTACTAATTTATTTTCTAACAAAAAATATGTCTAACCAAAATAACATGCTGTTATAAACTCATGTTTATCACTTTTTTCACATTAATTAAGGAGGGTTAGGCCCTTGATACTTTCATAATAGATGTTTTCTGCATTTCCATTTCCATAGCAACAACATACTTGTGAGAGAATCAGATATAGTTTTAAAAGAGATACATACCTCAGATAGTGGAGTTGCCATTTCATCACCCAAAAACAAAGATACTATTTCATTGCAACAGACAATAATCATGTTCTAGAAATAAAAGACAACATAGTGAGGTTGATCTTATTGGTAAAATACTGGGTATTTCAGTTACAAATTATTCGTTTCATTTGTCTTTTGCTACATCATTCTCTAACCCTAATTCCCAGGATGAAATTTAGAGGTATTCAGAGGTTACAATCTTTAAAGTAATTATGGTTACTTGCAAAAGATACAGAATAGTCACAAAATATAAGATTTAATGATGAATAATAAATTATTTTAGGATTTTTTCCCTGCAAATTCACCATTAAAATTCATATGTTACAGAAGAACAGGTAAAGGAATTTACACCAAAATAAGATTTTGGAAGACCACTTTTTTCCTGAGAAGAGAGCCCTGGAATAAAGAGGGTTAGATCTCAGGAAGGGTTTAAGAAAAGATGAACAGTTGGGAATTGACAAAAAAAAAAAAAAAAAAAAACAACTGGAAAGAGTAAATGAAGAGGAAGAGGGGTGGCATGTAGGTTCTTTCAGCTGTGGCACGTGAACTCTTAGTTGTGAAGTCCCGTGTGCTGCAACTAAGACCTGGCAAGGACAAATAAATAAGTATTTTTTAAAAAGAGGAGGGATCAACCTGCCTGACTTCAGGCTCTACTACAAAGCCACAGTCATCAAGACAGTACGGTATTGGCACAAAGACAGAAATATAGATCAATGGAACAAAACAGAAAGCCCAGAGATAAATCCACACACCTATGGACACCTTATCTTCCACAAAGGAGGCAAGAATATACAATGGATTAAAGACAATCTCTTTAAAAAGTGGTGCTGGGAAAACTGGTCAACCACTTGTAAAAGAATGAAACTAGAACACTTTCTAACACCATACACAAAAATAAACTCAAAATGGATTAAAGATCTAAACGTAAGACCAGAAACTATAAAACTCCTAGAGGAGAACATAGGCAAAATACTCTCAGACATGAATCACAGCAGGATCCTCTATGTCCCACCTCCCAGAATACTGGAAATAAAAGCAAAAATAAATAGGATCTAATTAAAATTAAAAGCTTCTGCGCAACAAAGGAAACTCTAAGCAAGGTGAAAAGACAGCCTTCAGAATGGGAGAAAATAATAGCAAATGAAGCAACTGACAAACAACTAATCTCAAAAATATACAAGCAACTCCTGCAACTCAATTCCAGAAAAATAAAGGACCCAATCAAAAAATGGACNTCTAACACCATACACAGAAATAAACTCAAAATGGATTAAAGATCTAAACATAAGACCAGAAACTATAAAACTCCTAGAGGAAAACTTAGGCAAAACACTCTCTGATGTAAATCATAGCAGGATCCTCCATGATCCACCTCCCAGAATAATGGAAATAAAAGCAAAAATAAACAAATGGGACCTAATTAAACTTAAAAGCTTTTGCACAATGAAGGAAACTATAAGTAAGGTGAAAAGACAGCCTTTGGAATGGGAGAAAATAATAGCAAATGAAGTAACTGACAATCAATCTGAAAAGTATACAAGCAACTCCTGCAGCTCAATTCTAGAAAAATGAGTGACCCAATCAAAAAATGGGCCAAAGAACTGAACAGACATTTCTCCAAAGAAGACATATAGATGGCTAACAAACACATGAAAAGATGCTCAACATCACTCATTATCAGAGAAATTCAAATCAAAACCACAATAAGGTACCATCTCACACCGGTCAGAATGGCTGCTATTCAAAAGTCTACAAACAATAAATGCTGGAGAGAATGTGGAGAAAAAGGAACCCTCTTACAGTGTTGGTGGGAATGCAAACTAGTACAGCCACTATGGAGAACAGTGTGGAGATTCCTTAAAAACCTGGAAATAGAACTGCCATACAACCCAGCAATCCCACTGCTGGGCATATACACCGAGGAAACCAGAATTGAAAGAGACATGTGTCCTCCACTGTTCATTGCAGCACTGTTTACAATAGCCAGGATGGGGAAGCAACCTAGATGTCCGTTGGCAGATGAATGGACAAGAAAGCTGTGGTACATATACACAATGGAATATTAGTCAGCTCTTAAAAAGAATGCATTTGAATCAGTTCTAATGAGGTGGATGAAACTGGAGCCTATTATACAGAACAAAGTAGGTCAGAAAGAAAGACACCAAAACAGTATATTAACACATATATATGGAATTTAGAAAGATGGTAATGATGACCCTAGATTCAAGACAGCAAAAGAGACACAGATATAAACACAGACTTTTGGACTCTGTGGGAGAAGGCGAGGGTGGGATGATCTGAGAAGATAGCACTGAAACATGTATATTAACCATATGTGAAATAGAGCACCAGTCCAGGTTCGATGTATGAGGCAGGGTGCTCTGGGCTGGTGCACTGGGATGACCCTGAGGGATGGGATGGGGAGGGAGAAGGGAGGGGGGTTCAGGATGGGGAACACATGTACACCCGTGGCAGATTCATGTCAAGTATGGCAAAAAACACCACAATATTGGAAAGTATTAGCCTCCAATTAAAATAAATAAATAAAAGAAACAATGAGGGAGAAGGCGAGGGTGGGATGATCTGAGAAGATAGCACTGAAACATGTATATTAACCATATGTGAAATAGAGCACCAGTCCAGGTTCGATGTATGAGGCAGGGTGCTCTGGGCTGGTGCACTGGGATGACCCTGAGGGATGGGATGGGGAGGGAGAAGGGAGGGGGGTTCAGGATGGGGAACACATGTACACCCGTGGCAGATTCATGTCAAGTATGGCAAAAAACACCACAATATTGGAAAGTATTAGCCTCCAATTAAAATAAATAAATAAAAGAAACAATGGAAAACCACTTCACATCCACTAGGACAGCTGTCATGAAAAGTCAGATAATAGCACATGTTGGTGAGGATACGAACAAATCAGAAACCTCATACAGTGCTGATAGGAATATCATAGGGCAGCTGCTGTGGAAAACAGTCTGGCAAGCCCTTGGATAGTTAAACATGGTGTCATCATATGACCCCCAGTGCTTGGCTTACCCCACTCTATTCTTAGATAGAATAAAAACCCAAGAGAAATAAAAGCATATCCACAAAACTTGTACATGAATGTTTATAGTAGCANGATTGGGAACACGTGTACACCTGTGGTGGATTCATGTTGATGTATGGCAAAACCAATACAGTATTGTAAAGTAAAATTATTTTTAAAAAGTGGAAAAAAAAGAGGAGTCAGTATCATCCTCAGTCCATTGTTGAGGACACTGCTGCGGCTCCACTGTATGGCCACAGCTGTGTTTCTGAGTGGACACTGGACCCAAGAGAGATCAACCTGTAGGCAGGGTTGAACCAATCAGATTCTCCACCATTGTGATTTTACATAAGGAAAGACAACAGAAGAGAGCTATCAGCAGTACTGGCTGCATGAGCTGAGAAGTCCCAACAGGTGTTGGAAAAGGCAGCCCATGGGCTAGATGCATAATGAGTAAGAGGAGGAAACAGAGATAAAGGAGAACTTATGCCCCTGTGGGTCCGTGTGCACTCTTGGCTCCTGACTTTCCAAGTTTCATTTTCTGTAGGGTCTGCTGTGTTTTGTCCCTGGTCCTTGGTTATGCAAGAGCTTACTGACCATGCCCTGCCAAACACTGCCTCCTTACCAAACCTATTTCATTTGGGTTAGTATAAGTACTGATAGTTTTTCTTAACTTACAACTAAAGGAGTCATGATCATAAGACTGCCAGAGATAAACTATGCTTATCTCACAGTGTTGCCCACATCTTTCAACAATTTGCTTTTATTTCAGTAGTATCAGTATGTACATGTACTAACATCCAGAAATATGAAAATGATCAAAGTGCATTCAGTTTTAAATTAACACTCACCAAGGCTGGCTAAAAGCCTTAAAATAAAGAAACAACTGAACTCAAGTTTTAACAAATGCACAAACATAGAAAAGATCAAAATTTGGAGTTCCAAAGCTATAGCTAATTCTATTCACTTTAACAAATATATCTGAGGCATTCTACTAGGCACTGTGGAATACAAAGATAAAGAAACAGACCCTGTCCTCACAAAAGTGTATAAGAGCTGAAAAAAAATAGATTCATACTTGACTCAATAATATGCCAAGTAGAGCGTGGTCAGAAATGGGTAGCTATGACATGTTATAAGAGCCCAGAGATGGGACAGAGAGTAATATGTATATGGAACAGGGAATATTTCCTGGAGAAAGGGAATTGAGACATGAGAAAGTAGTAGCTGGCAAAGGATGGGGACAAGGATGGAGGGAGCCATGTAAGCAATGTAACAGCAGATACTCAAGGAACATAAAGAGTCTGGTATGGTCTTTACCACAGAGTGTATTGGAAGCTTGGTGATAAGAATGGCGAGGAATAAGACTGAGAGGTATACTTATAACAGGACACATGTTGCTGCTGCTGCTAAGTCACTTCAGGCATGTCCAACTCTGTGCAACCCCAAAGACGGCAGCCCACCAGGCTCCCCCGTCCCTGGGATTCTACAGGCAAGAACACTGGAGTGGGTTGCCATTGCCTTCTCCGAACAGGACATGTAAATGTAGGGAATTTGGATTTTGTTGCTTAGAAAATTGAGAGGCACTGGACTGAGGGGATAATGATTGCTTTAAGAAAATATTAATAATTCTGGCTATCTGGCCACTGTTTAAAGGTTAACTAGACTAGGAAGAGATAAGAGAAAGAAATTAGCTAGGAGGCTTCTCAAATTGGGCAGGAAGCGATCGTGACCAGAAGTAGGGCAGCATTCATGGGACCAGAAAGGATGGAAGGCAGCAGGACATGCAGCACTCATCGGGGGTCACCAGCTTTCTGTGGTGAACTTTGCAGTCTAGTCTCCATTACTAGATGGGGCAACACACATCCTGGAGTGTGTTCTTACATATTCTTATTTGTCCCTATTTCTATGTTTCTAATTGAGTTCATAGGACTGGTTAAAGTATGTTTTCTTTCCATACAAAAGGTTGCAATAATAGCTGTGATGGGCCGCTGTCATGATTGCATCAAGAGCTATCAAGCAAAATGACACTGTCTGTATCCATTAAACCTTTCACATAACAGATGGAGACACCATGTTTCCTGATAAATGCCTTCCATGGTCTGTCTCAACACACAGGGAACAGAAATTTTGCCTCACAACGTTATATTTCTTTGGTGTTATTTCAGGTAGACCACGTACACATGTCGAAAACTGGCTGATTCGCTGTTGGGCTGTGAGTGACCTCCTGTGACCTTTCTGCCTAGAAATGAAGACAAGGGAAGCACCAAGCTCATCAGTTCCTGGGAAGGCTGCCAGAGGGATGCTGCAGTTGGCAAGGGGGGCTGGGAGGGCACAGACGGTCTCTTGCTCAATATTTGCCATTTCCCCCTTAAGAAGGAGCATCTGCTGATTCTATGAGTGGTGGGCCTCTGAGCTACTACAAAACTAACAGAGCCAGCATTTTGACTTTGAAATTCTCATGGTCATTCACCAGTTTTATGAAAAAAGCAAAACAAAACATTCTAAATTGCTTTCCATCCTCCAAACTCTTGCTTTCTGCATCCCTCCTCCACATGCCATCAGGGTTATCTTAGCAAATCTCAGGATGGGTCATGGGATGCTCTTCTGGGTGCTGCCCCCACTTTCTCCAACCCCTACCCCTCACTCAGCCCTGCTTTCCCAGGGTCCTACATTCACCCTGCACCCCTGACACCCTGATAAAACATCCAGCTCCATGACTTCACATCTCATCTCCTGCTGGATCCTTGGTCAGGAGTAGGCACTCTCCATAGGTCTCCAATGAGAAGTTTCATGAGCAACTACTGAAGAGGCACTATGTGTCAGTTACTGGGCGAGGTATTCAACGTCGAAAGATGAAGCTGACCCCCAAGCAAAGGAATCCAAAGTCAGAGATAGGAAGAGACACAGAAAGAGATAATGGCCAATACAATATACAATAGTAAGGGGGCACAGGGTATTTGGGGGTGCAAAGAAACATGGTCTTTATTTCAGTCTACAGGCTAATAGAATGCTGCCTGAGCTACTGAAGCAAGGACAAAGGCTAGTTCAGCTTTCTCTTTTAACACACACACATACACACCCCTATGTGAATGAGATTTGTTTAAATGATAAGTTAGAATAGCTGCCATCAACAGTTCCCCCATTGAGAAGGAAGGATCTAGCAACCTTGCCCTTTTGTGTAAGTGTAGCACCCAGAATGGAGGAAACAGGACAACGGGAAGGTGTCAGAGAGACAAGGCGACCTCAATAATCAAGAGCTGAGCCAGAGTGGGAAGTTGAGAGGAGATGAAACACTCCATGCAGACTGAGTTGGAGGCAGTACATGTGTAGCTGCTCAGGCATGTCTAGCTCTTTGCAACCCCGTGCACTGTAGCCAGGCTCCTCTGTTCATATTTTCCAGGCAAGAATACTGGAGTGGGTTGCCATTTCCTACTCCAGGGGATCTTCCCGAACCAGGGATTGAACCCACGTTTCTTCCATCTCCAGCATTAGCAGGTGGATTCTTTACCACTAGCACCACCTGGGCTGGAGGGAAAGGTTCAGAGGTTAGAGAGCAGCTATGGAAGCCAGGGAGGCACAAAGAACAAGTCAATTGGGAAAAGGAGATTTAAAAGAAGTTATGCTGTACATGATGAAAGGATTCCCTCTCGGATGTTCTTATGAGAGGCTCCATAAAGATTTAGACGTATTTTCAACTGTTTTGAATATTAAATTTATGTTTCTTTGAATGCCAGACTTTTCTTGCTAAGGGCCACCAGGCAGCTGGGCTCATTATGAACAACATCTGGGTACCTATGACCATACTCAGCCAGTGATGAAGCTCCTCCTGACAAGGACTTAATTGTACTGATTTCAGTATGTTCTTCTCTCCTCAAGCCTAGAAAATTTTTGCACATACCAGTCTCTCAAAAATAATGTGTTAATTCATGCTAATGCTTAATTCTATTTTGTTCTATGTTTTCACAGTACTTTGATATTTGGGATATGTTAACTAACTTTAATTGCCTTATACAATCAGGTGTCCCACACATGTTTACAAAACTCATTTTAGATGACCTGGTAAATATATTTTAGGCTTTTTGTATCACTATGTTGTTATCATTCCAAAAAGGTGTTTCTGTCTTAAAATCAGAATGGTTTGTATCTTTCCTATGCTTTAAAGCACCTGATATGCCCTGAGATACCCCATAAAGCGAAGAATGACAGGTTAAAATAACCCAGTGATTCAGAGCCAGTGTTGTTCATTTTGGAAGAAGGACATGTTTTCAAGCCAGAAGTGACTGGAACACCTGTTCTGTAGCCCTCCCAAAACATCTTAAATTAATATCTGTGTTCTCAAGTTTTTGGCTTATTCCAGACCATAGGGATTTGGAGGGGGAAAAAAGAAAAAAATAAAAAGGGAATGAGAAACATAACAAGATTCACTACCTCCCGTATCAACCAAAGGCACATTTTCTGAGCCTTTATGTTTAACAACCCACCAAAAATCTATACTGTGATAGAAGTAAATAGATTATAGAGGTTATGAAATCCTGTCCAATTCCAAACCAGAATCGATCTCTTCAAGTGTCCTAGTTAAATTCTAATTAGCTCCAAGTGAAAGTTGTCATGACAACGAACCAGCAGATTTTAGTCAATGGAATTTATTTGATATAACCCAGAACCTAGGTGCTTTTCCCCTTACGTGTTGGTTTTATTGGAAAAAATAAAACGTTATATTTCACAACTTTCAAATGTTATGAATTAATTTGTTTGCTAATTCACCTACACTAAAAATATTAGTCTCACTGTGTGACATTCCTGCATATATAAATACCTACCAGAACTGGAACATATCTCAAAATGCCCTAATTAAAGTTGAAGAAACATTTTTAAATTGGAGAATAAAACAAAAGTAAATATCAGGACTGAAAGGAGTTTATTCTTCTCAAGAACTGAGCCACTCATATATATCACTCTAGTCAGGACATGAAAGCAAGACACAAAACTTGACTCAGACAAGGTGGGTCATCTGGATTCTCCCCTCTGCCTGCCAAATGCCCCCACTTTCCCTGTTTATTCCTAATTTGTTTGTATTCATAGTCAACTTCTTGACTCAGGAGCTGGGCTCATGGGGATGAGCTTGATACCAACATCTGACTCCCAGGGAAATTCTGATGACTCATGCTCACCAAGGAGTCATCTCCTCATCTCAGTGGTACTGACTGAAAAGATCATGGTTAGAGACAAGGAGAAAACTAGTCCCAGAGAAGATTAGGTGACTAACCCTTAGTAGTAAAGTTGAGTGGCAGAGCACAACCTAGAATGCTTATTCTTATGGACACTCAATCTCCTGTCTCAGACAATGTCAGCTGGGAAGACAAATGGGTTCAGGAGAAACACAATCACGTTCCTTTTACGAACTATATAATAATGGATTCAAGGACAATTTCAGCAAAGAGTAGTCTAGGTTATGGCTCAGGGACAGCAACCTGTTAAGTTTGGTCTATGACTAAAAAACTATGATTGTAAGAGATTTATGAAAGAAGTTTAAAAATGAATTCTTGAAAACAGATGTGAAAGGGCAACAATGCACTTTAGGAAAAGAATTACATGTATGAATCTCATGAGCTTGAGGTATCGGATCTACCAGGAGATTTACTGTAATTTCTCAGGATAGTATTGCTATCGTCAAAGATCTGGTAATTTGTGTCATAACATTTGAGGACCTGTAAAGGATGTGCAACTAAAATTCTAAGCTATCAGTTCTATGGTAAATGTAGGCACAGAGCACAGGTGATACAAACTCTGGAAAGCTGTTTCTTTGCAAACACTAACTGTTCTTGCCTGATAATCCTCTTACAGATGGACTGGTGCTTTCCCAACAGGGAACAATGCACTCATTCACTTCACTGGTAAATTTAGACCAAAAAACACTCACATGTATATTCCGAAGATCAGGAGAGTTGCTAGATTTTGCACTTACCCATAATTGGGGTGAAGATGAGGTAAATAAGAAAACAAAGTGAGCCCATACCAATAATACTCTTTAAGAGTTAAAAATGTTTTCTTATTGGTAACCAATTAAATATCAAACTAGCAAAAAAGTGATTTAAAAAAAAGATTCAGAAGTTCAAAAATAAATGAAAGATCCTAAAAGGTAACAGAGAAGTCAAACAGATATGGAACCCAAGTGCCTGGGAATTCAAACAGAAAAGCAGCAGAGGGAGGTCCCAGAATTAGGTTGTGCTACCGGCACTGGGGGTGCCCAGTCTTTAACCAGAGTCAGAGAGGGGCCTCCAGGAAGGGAAAGAAGAGTTGAGACATAAGCATTTATGCTTAGGTAAAACAGTTTATGGATGAACATGACAGATCTCATGTAATGATCAGAGAGGAGCTAAGCAAAAAGAGGAAAAATCAACTCTTCTACAGGAAAGGAAAATAACCACAGTACCCTCTAAACTGTGAACACTGTTTAGAGGGTTATAATAATGTAAACACTGAATGATGGCTTAATTAAATTCTGTGATATAACAGTATTTAGAAAGGAAGGGGAAGGAACAGTTGAGAAGTATAAGGGATTCAAGTCCTTACACATCACAGTAAAATCAATAGATACTATATGGAATTGATACATCAAGGGAGAAAACGAATTATTTTTGGCTCTCATTAGCATTATTCATCAACTATTCTGGCTTTCCTCTTGCCAAGTTGGTAGCAGAATTGTTGGCATGGTTTGTGAATTATTCATCCAATGACATGTGAGAGGAAATGACATGATGTAAACCTGCAGAGCCAGGCTATGATGTGTTCCCTTTCTTCGCCACAGCCCAGTGCCTGGAAATGCTCCAGAGAATGGATGTTCTGCCAGCCTGGAGGCTGGTGTGAGGAGCCATGGAGCCCAGTGGACTCACTTGGATTTGAAGTTGTATTGGTTGCCTTGTTTTTTGCAATTGATTCTGCAAATTATTTATAGACTTGAAACTAAATAACAAAAGGAACAGCTGAAAGAGTTGCAAGTGGACTGCTGCAGGACTGCAGGTTGTGGACATGTTGGACAGGAGACTGTCCCTTTTCTTCTTAAACCTTGTCCATCTATTTGATGTTTTTTTTTTTTTTTTCCAAAAAAATTTGCTGCAGTAACTAGGGAACATATATCTCAAGAAACTGAATGAATGTACAAATGGAAATTCAAAGAGCAAGTGGTTAGGGGAGGACACGCATTCTCTGCTTCTCTCATTTTTCCATAGAGGATTAGGAACTTCACTCCACTCCTGAGAAGGAGGGACACTTGTAGCTTCTTTCAGACCTGGCTAGGAGAGCAGAGTCACTTATTTGATCGATGAGTCTGAGAAAAGCAACAGAGTGTGCTAGGCTCAGCCCCATCAAGGCAATCTTTGCTTACATTTTTGGAGGTACCCTGCCTAGAGGACTATTATTCTCTGCTCCTCCATGTGGTCAGCCTTCCAGAGGCAGGAAGGGAGTGGTGGAAATCCTGTGGCCACACAAGTATGCTAGATAACTGTGTGGCTAGGTGGGCAAGTCTGGCTGATTCAGGGGTGGAGTGGCAATAAGCTTATTTGCCCACAGATCCAGTGCCATGTCTACTAGTCAGTTTTATCAACAATGATGCTGATGTTGTGACATCTCCATATACAGTATCCATTTCCTGTGTCACATTTTTCAGTGGGTTTAGAACACAGACGGAAGAGAAGAGAAATAACCCTTTCCTCCAAAACATGAACATCAATCATCACAAAACCACTCAACTCTGTAATCAAATGAGTAACACATTATAATGTTAATATAATATGCCTTTTTTTAATCTGGCTAGAAAATTACAGATGGGCAGAAAAAGTCTGAAAGATATATGCTTATCTATATTTTCTAATTTTTCTTCACATATTATTTGCATAATAAAAATGCTCCAATATTAGAGTGAAAAATTAAAAGTAACATTATAAAGCTATAGAGCATTGTTTCTTAGGAGCCATGGTGATATCAGAATAATTTCTCTTGGTTGGCTTTATTTTCATTACCATCTGATTCTTAGTATTAGAATAGCTTTGAAGAAAACATTATTTATGTGTCCAAGAGTTGGGTCATATTTGGTTCTCTAAGCAGAGAAAGTAAAGGCCAGAAGAACCACATGATCTATGTTTAGTTACGCAGATAAGTTATTTACATTTAGTTCTTCTCTGACAAAGTAAACAATAATTTAAAAGATTATGGATAATGGCATCCATCCTGCAATATAATTTCCCATTTAACTTACTTCCATTTCTGCTCAACTGATTTCTCCTCTGTTTCCTCTACTTCACGTAAATTTTCATTTGAAGTAACTTTAGGAGTTGTTGGTAATGATATTTCAGCAATTTGCGTAAGATTAGATAGTTTCTCATGAACTGAAATAACTCTAAAAATAATAAACACATAAGCATTTTATTTTAAAAGAAAGGCATTCATTTATTCCCAGAATCAATAATATGTGTAAAATAAATCCTTAGTTATTTAACACTTAGATTTCTGGCAACCACCCCCCACCGAAACATCACTCATTCAATTATTCCTTCATTCAAGAGACATGAGCCAAGAGATGTGATTTTTGTCTGTATGATGTTTATGATTTTGTTATACACTCAGTCAGATTTATAATTATAAACTGGCAAAGGCATAATAGAGATTCCCTGGAGGAGGAAATGGCAACCACTCCAGTATTCTTGCCTGGAAAATTCCATGGAGAGAGGAACCTGGTGGGCTATAGTCCATGAGGTTGCAAGGAAATGGGTATGACTAAGCACAGCAGCACAAACACAAAGGCATAGTGAGGAAAGAAATGTAGACAGCCAAAATATTGCTTAAGATGAAAATAAAGGAAATAAATATCTACATGGGCAAAGAAACACCAGGTAGTGACAAAAGATCCACTCCTGCTTAAACTCAGTACCATCTCCAATTGGCTGGCCGGTCTGAAGCTAAGAATTAGGACCAGTCAGCCATGGCTCTAAGAGACCAATCAAGGAGCCCACACAGGGACATGTACCATGTGGGGAGTCGGGGTTAGGGAGAAGAATCAAGAAAGAAGGAAAAGTAAAAGCCAAGGGGGAGGGCAGAGGACAGAGTGGTAATTACACTGAGGCCAGAAAGCTTTTGGAGTCACAGCCCAGTGACTTGTAGACGTGCCGAAGGCAGGAGTTAACTAAATGAGGTCAGAAGCTGGAAAAGCAATGAAACAGTGAAAGGAAGCAAACAGCCACCTGCAGGGCTCCTGGTGACTCTAGGATCCAGGTATGCAGAGGACAGGTGTGTCATAAATGTGCATGGATC
This sequence comes from Aepyceros melampus, assembly GCA_006408695.1. NCBI lineage: Eukaryota > Metazoa > Chordata > Mammalia > Artiodactyla > Bovidae > Aepyceros > Aepyceros melampus. The sequence goes on from SJXQ01005842.1 coordinate 590,199, forward strand.
CACAGGTCTCTATCCAGGGATGGAGGGAAATTTTTATGTAAAAGAAGTGGATGATGCAAAAAACCAAAATGACATCAGGGACAAATGCAGGAACATCGATTCCCTAGTTTCCCACAGCAACCTCTTACTTTGCCTTTTAAAGGATGGTTAACAAGAGCAACTCCCTGTAGACTGCCCTTGTCTTGACCCCCTCATAGACACACAAGGAACTCTACCCTGAGTGAGAGAAATAGTCTGTTTTCACTGTATCACCAAGGGATGAATCAGATGAACATTTGTCAGTTACCTTCCCCAATAAGAGCCTCAGTGACAGTGGCGTGTCCCTAACTGTAGTCATCCTACTGTTGATCATAAACACCCCAAAATCAAGAGCGTTTTGTAGTTAAAAAAAAAGAATCCTGTCAGTTTCATTATATTCTGTTCTGCAGAAATTGTAATCTTTTTCATCATGCAGCTCTAAAAAATAAATCCTGCTATGTTTCGGATGTACAAGGTAGGAGCAGAACTGGGCTTGACTTAGTGACCTGACCAACAACAAAGGCAGGAGCATGATTTTCCAGTGCTGCGGCTGAGTGGTGCTGGTATAGTCTTATATGTCTAAGATCTTCTGCCATTTCACCGGAAAATAAACGAAAAAAGGAAAAGAAAGTTGACTGAATAATTGAAAGTATGCCAGCTCTTGAAACATCTCTTGTTTTATTCCCTTTCATGGTGAGGCCAGGAAGTCTTTCCAAATGGAAATCAGGAAGCAGGAACCAGACTCTCCTCAGAAGGACGGAGAAGCACCAAGTCTCCGTTCACTGAGCACTTAGTGGGTGGCGAACAGGGGGAGGGGCCAAGGCTGACAGGTGCCGGAGGCCGTGAAGAAACTTGACATCTGCCCAGTGCTTTTGGTTTTACAAAGTATATGCATATATTATACCTGTATGTGACACATGTGCATATACTGTCTGTCTTGATCCCAACAATAACCCCCAAAGGTAGGCAAAGTATTATTTCCATCTAGAAATGAGAAAATGGAATGGGTTAGGCTTAAGGTCAGAAGAGCAACAAATAGTGGAATCACAACTAAACTAAGAAAAGAAAAAAACTTAAAACAAACAAGGGATTGAATAAGGTGAAATCAGAGGAGACAGAACCCTGGCATGAGGGAAAGTTAAGAGTCTCTATCCACTGTTGGATGAAGAGGGAGGTAAACGATGTGGTTGATGCAGAGACTTTTGAAGGGGGAACAGATAGGACTGGCCAACGTATAGGACTGAGCAGAGAGGGAAGGATGAGGCTAGGATGGGGATGGAGTTTGGGCTTAACTACAACTTAATACAGAGTCACATTAAGTTATTTTTAAAACACACTCTAAACTACAGGCAAAACTACAGACAACATCTTTGTACTCTCTGTGATCTGTTTATGAAGTACTAGGAACTGTTACTCCAATAATTTGTTGTGCTTAGTTGCTCAGTCATGTCCGACTCTCTGTGACCCTATGGACTGCAGTCCACTAGGCTCCTCTATCCATGGGGATTCTCCAGGCAAGGATACTGGAGTGGGCTGCTCTGCCCTCCTCCAGGGGATCTTCCTAACCCAGGGATCAAACCCAGGTTTCCCACATTGCAGGCGAATTCTTTACCTTCTGAGCCACCAGGGAAGCCCCACAATACTAGGACAATACTCCAACACAATACTCCAGCAATACTAGGTCCTATTATTATTCTTATTTTATTGATAAGGAGACTGAGGCACACAGAAGTTAAGTAGCCTGGTCAAGGATACTAAGATAGGGAAGGCCACAACTGGCATGTGAACCAAAGCAGACTGAAGTCAGAGATGATGCTCTTAACCACTGAAATATCATACTTCTCTAAGTAAAAGGAAGATTCTTCCAAAAATGTCTTCCAAAAGTTTTCCTGGATTTACCTTGTATATTACTGAAACAGCTAAACTTATGAAAACATCAGCAAAGAAGGTTAGAATGGCAGATAATCCATCTTTACTTGCCTTTTTAGTGGAACCCAGAAAGAGCCTAATAAACATTGTTGCAAGCAGTAGAGGCAACATCAGAAATGTTCAGGGGCTTCATATTATATGCATACAACAATAAAACCTGTAAGAAAATGAAAAGACATCTCAAATGTGACATCAAAATTACATTCCGCCTCAAAAACTACAACATTGGTTCTCAAAACAATGTCATTATACTTTAAAAGGCTTTTCTTTGAAAGAGAAAATATGAGGCTTTTCCCCCCAATTCATTTTAAAGAGAAATGATATGAACAAGAATTGTGCAAAGGTTATGAGATGAAAATAAATGCTAGTTGGTACTAAGATTATATTGTTTTTGAAGACTGACATTTCTTACTGCAGTTAAGTTTAAATTTTAGCCTTTGAAGATCCTCTGCACCAAGTTCTAATATACACCTGGTGAATATCCAACTTGGTTTCCTGTTCCTTCTCAATATGCCCCTTTCCCCATCGGTGGTCTTGGCTACTTTTGTTCACTCAGACAATTCCCTTCTTCTTCTTTTTGTGCATGCAATCCACACACAATTTTTCAGTCCCCACCTCTAAGATGAAACATCTCCTAACCATGCTTTAGTAATTTACCTAATGTTTGAACTCTTGACAGTTCTTAGAGTCAGTCTTACACTCTACGGCACCTCTTTATAATGAATTCACAGAATTTGAGATTCAGAGAAACTTAGAGGTGGTCCGCTCTAAGTCCTTCATTTTAGATGTAAGAAAGCTGCGCCCCAGAGTTGATGATCAAAATTGACTAAGTGCATTCATTTACCTCTGGTTCCTCTCAAGTCAAACTAAAGTGAGCATAAAGGGATGTGGGAAATTCCCTGGTAGTCCAATGGTTAGAATTCTGCACTTCCACCCTGGGTAGCATAGGTTCGATCCCTATGAGGGGTCAGGGAACTAAGATCCTGCAGTCTCCCAATACGAATTAAGAATAAAAAATTTTCTTAAAGTCATAAATTCACAAAGACAGAAGCAAAAGAGAAAATGAAGTAGACGAGAGATGGAAGCAACGCTGTGAAAGCACTGGAAGAGCATAGCTGAGTCAGCAAAGAGGAAAGGTGGTGTCCCACCCGGCCTCAGAGGGGCTGCCGATGACAAGCATGACCAAGAACCTCCACAGCCTCAGGAATAATCTCCCTCCCATCCCTTCTCTGAGCCCTTGCAACCAGGAGACTCTCTTCCTCCTTTTCTGCCTCTTCTACGCTAGCTGAATTTCTTTCACTTTTCTCACTGTTGAGATTAAATCAAAGAAGACCTACGAGATGCAGACATAGAGAACAGAGTTGTGGACTCAGTGAGGGAAGCAGAGGGTGGGACAAATTGAGAGAGTAGCACTGAAACATACAAATTACCATATGTAAAATAGATAGCCAGTGGGAATTTGCTCTGTGATGCAGGGAGCTCAAATCAGGTTCTCTGTGACAGCCTCGAGGGGTGGAATGGTGTGGGAGGGAGGTTCAAGAGCTGGGAGACATATGTATACTTATGGCTGATTCATGTTGATGTATGGCAGAAACCAATACAATATTGTAAAGCAGTTCTCCTCCAATTAAAAATTTTAGAAAAAGAAGATCTAAGCTCAGGAAGGATATTAGTCCAGGAATGAAATGTCAGTATTCTGAACAAGAGGCATCCCTTTATCCCACTCTAGCCCCTACCCAGAATGTAGAAAACCAAGCAGGACTCTAAAAGATCCTCTTTGGAAAAATTTACCAGATGAAGAGAAGAGAACTCCAGATCTAACACTCCAGGATCCTCCAATGAAACTGCTAGCTCAGTTACACTGCAGTGAGGCCAAAAGTCCATAAGCCGGACTAAATATGATTCTCATTTTCTCAAACATGAGTGAAGAGCCAAGGGTCACTAGACATGAAATGAAAGGTAGAGACCAGAACTAATGTAATAAAGGGACTTGGAGAATCAGATACAGGACAGAGAGCAGAAGAAAATGTCAATGAAACCATAATTAATATCCTTAGACAGAAAAAGGCCAATGTTGCATCTACAAAATGAGAACACAATGCTTTTAAAATGGAACAGAGAATAGCACTCTTAAATTAAAAAAGATATATGATCTGGGACAACCCAGAGAGATGATATGGGGAGGGTGGTAGGAAGGGAGTTCAGGATTGTACTCATGTATACCCGTGGCGGATTCATGTCAATGTATGGCAAAACCAATACAGTATTATAAAGTAAAAAAATAAATAAAAATTAAAAAAATATATGTGATCATAACAACTAATCAATAAAAGATTACTGATATATAAAGTTAAATGTATCTCCCCCCAAATAAACCTAAATTTAAAAACATAAATGGTGGGGAGCAGGGGAAGATGAGAAAAGTAAACACTCAATCTAATAGGCTCAATATCTGAAAAACAGAAATTCCAAAAATGCAGAGATCATTAGAGGGAGCAAATTATCAAAGAAACAAATCTACATGAACCAAAGAATAAACTTCATATGTTGAAAGAGGCACCCTAAGGACCCAGAACAATACCCGCACCAAGGTGCACCACGCAACTTTAGAACACAGCGGACAGAGGGGAGACCCCCAGAGTTTGCAGAGGAAAGATGTCACAGATAAAGAACTAGGAGTCAGAATGGGAGCAGAGCTCTCAACAGCGAAGCAGAATTCCCAGAGGCAGTGAACAGTGAGTGCCTCCTACATTTTGAGGGAAAGTAATTTTCAACCTAGAATTCTATGCTGAGACAACAGTGAATTCAGTATTAAAATGATGACATTTTGTCAGGTATATAAGGTCTCTTTACTTCCTATGTAAGTGCAGGAATAATCTCAATCCATCACCACCTGGGTAACCATCTCCGAGGACTGCAATCATGGAACTGTTCCTTGACCAAAGCTGAACAGAATGTACTAGCAAGTAATTAACACAGCTCTTTTTTAGGGTGTGAAACACACCAGGAGGCTGCCTGTGCCAGCTTATCGGCACTTTTTTTTTTTTTTTTTTTTTTTAGAAAATACACATGTTAATTACTTACATCTGGAGTCTATTTTTATCATCACTTCTCTCATTGAGTCTGGCCCCACAGTCTGGTTTTGCTACATGATCAGAGACTTATAAAAGAATCCTCCCAAATAAGACAGCAGCTTTCTTGAAACCAACATATCTCACCATATTTCAGGGGTTCATGACCCGTAGATTAGCATGTGTCCTGTGTAACTGAGAGAGGACCAGGCAGCTCTTCCTGGGCACCTGAGTCTCTCTAATGGTTATCTGTACTTTCTTCATCCTGCCATGCTTTATTCTTTACTAGAGCCTTCCATGGATGCAATTTGTGGAGTCTGGTGAGCTCTGAATTACCAGAACCTTCAGCACATTCTTTCTCGGGAAGATGGAAGATGTGTTCATTTAACATGAGAGAGCAAGCGAAGACAGAGAGAAACATGGGAGCGAGGGAATCCATCTCAGACAGGAAGGAATTATTAGGAGGATGGAGAATGGGCTCTGAAGATGATATTTGAGCCATGAAAGTAACTGGTCCAGTTTGAAACATGTCTCTGAAGGAAAGAAAAAAGGAACTAAGAGACAAGCTGATGAGTTTGTCCACATGGAGAAGGACTGTATAGTTATTTGAAACCTTAGGAAGAATAAGAGATTCTAAAATATAGAGAATACTAAGTGAAACAAAAGTGAGGCAGGTTTTTTTTTTTTCCCCCTGCAGGAAAGAAGACAAGAAAGGAAATAGTACCTTATTTGGCTCAGCAGTGAGTGATATTTACATAGTCATAATCTAAATACCGACTATGGTTTAAGAATTGTGATAGGACTCAGCTGGAGAATGTGCAGAGAAGAAGAGCGTGTGAGGCTGATCACTTAAGAAATCATTACCAGAGCACATAATTTAGTTAAATGGGAAAAAGCAAAACAACCAAACAAAACAGTTGAAAGAGTTTGAAGCAATTATATCTGAGGAGAGAGATTCACGGAGGAGGAGAGCTAGACAGAGAACTGTTCTTTTGACTCATTAAAAATATTTGACTTTTCAAACTTTGGAAAATTTGACGAAACGTTTCTGAAAAGAAAATGAAATGAATCCGAGAGATTAGCTCAAGATCTCACATGCTTTATGGTGTTTGCTCTCAGTCTGTGTTTGTTAACCTTGACTCCCAGGCTAGCATATAAAATCTCTGAGGACAGGAGTGGTATCTTGTACTTTTTAAGGAGTGCTTACAGCATCTCCTTTAACTTTTTATTTTATGTTGGAATATAGCTGAAGAACAGTGGTGTGATAGTTTCAGATGCACAGCAAGCAACTCGGTCATATACCTGCTACATGTTAATATCTATATTTCTGAAATTTCCATTAATCTGCTAAGAACTAATCAAATTCCCCAAAGCATGTTAGTTGAAAATTTTAAATAGAAGCCATGCTTTATATTTAACCCCTGATTATGGAAATGACACTCTCCCTCCTAAAACTGATACTTGTCAATGGTTTTGCAACACAGTTTAAAGACTTCTTTAACTGAACTTAACTGAAGCCTGGCATAGATAATTGGATTCAAAGTATAAAAGCCTGAAGTCAAATTAACTTGAATAAAATGGGGCTGTAATTAAATAATAAAGCACTAAACTCACAGAGTTGTTGTGAGCCTGAGCTCTGGAGCCAGGGTGCCTGGGTTTGCCTCCACCACTTACTGGCTGTGTGATCTTGGGAAAATTATTAAAACATTATGCCTCTGTGTTCTCATTTATAAAGCAGAAGATATGGTAACCTTCATCCAGTGGATCAATGTGAGGACTGAGTCAATGTGAATTAGCAGTATTTAGAGCATTACAGTTGTCATTTGTAGCCCCATGATCCTCCCTGGCTCCTTAACCTGACCTGGATACCTCACTTTCCATATTCTCTTAGATCTGCTGCTCATCCCAAACCAGCTTCCCATCTGATCCCCCAGCCTGTTCTCACTTAATCCACTTAGTTTTCAGTTGAGAACAGTGCTTAGTTCTATTCCCAACTTGTTTTTACCCTCAGGGAAAAGTTATATCACCTTACATATCTAGGACTGGATTCTTCAGGAGGTAATACATCTATGAAAAATTTTCCAGTGCTTCCTTATTCACTTCTGAAAAGACTTTTTCATGAAAAAAAAGTGATGTGAATTTTTACAAACACTGAGGAATACTATATTTAAAATGGTCTTGTGTGTACATCATGATCAACCGAGATTTATCTCAAGGATGCAAGATGACTTAGTATCATTCAATGTGATGCACCACATTAACAAACTGAAGAATAAAAATTACATGATTGTCTCAATAAATGCGCAAAAAGTTTTTGACAAATTCAACATCCATTTATGATGGAAAAAAATTTCAACAACATGAGTATAAAAGATAACATACCTCAACAATATAATAAAGGCCATATATGACAAACTTACAACTAACATCATACTTTTCCTCTAAGTTCAGGAATAAGACAAGAATGCCCACTATGACCACTTTTATTTAATATAGTGTTTGAAGTCCTAGGTACAGCAATCAGACAAGAAAAAAAGATAAATGGTATACAAATTTTAGAGAAAGAAGTAAAACTGTCACTGTCTGAAGATGACATGATACTATATATAGAAATCCTAAAGATACCACAAGAAAAACTATTAGAACTAATATAAATGAAGTTCAATGAAGTTTCAGAATACAAAATTAATATACAGAAATATGTTGCATCTCTATACACTAGCAATGAACTATCAGAAGGAGCAAAGAATCCCATTTACAATTTCATCAAAAAGAATGAAATACCTAGGAATAGATCTAACCAAGGAGGTAAAAGAAAGACCTGTACTCAGAAAACTATAAGACATTGATAAAAAGAAACTGAAAACAACAGAAACAAATGGAGAGATAAAGTGTGTTCATGAACTGAAAGAATTAAAACTGTTAAAATGACCATATTACCCAAGACAACCTACAGATTCAATGTAATCTCTATTGAAATACCAATGGAATTTTCCACAGAACTAGGACAAATGGGGAAACAATGGAAACAGTGAGAGATTTTATTTTGGGGGGGCTCCAAAATCACTGCAGATGGTGACTGAAACCATGAAATTAAAAAACACTTGCTCCTTGGAAGAAAAGCTATGACCAACCTAGACGCATATTAAAAAGCAGAGACATAACTTTACCAACAAAGGTCTGTCTAGTCAAAGCTATGGTTTTTCCATTAGTCTTACATGGATGTGAGAGTTGGACTATGAAGAAAGCTGAGCACCGAAGAACTGATGCTTTTGAACTGTGGTGTTGGAGAAGACTCTTGAGAGTCCCTTGGACTTTGAGGAGATCCAACCAGTCAATCCAAATCACTGCAGATGGTGACTGAAACCATGAAATTAAAAAACACTTGCTCCTTGGAAGAAAAGCTATGACCAACCTAGACAGCATATTAAAAAGCAGAGACATAACTTTACCAACAAAGGTCTGTCTAGTCAAAGCTATGGTTTTTCCATTAGTCTTACATGGATGTGAGAGTTGGACTATGAAGAAAGCTGAGCACCGAAGAACTGATGCTTTTGAACTGTGGTGTTGGAGAAGACTCTTGAGAGTCCCTTGGACTTTGAGGAGATCCAACCAGTCAATCCTAAAGGAAATCAGTCCTGAATATCCATTGGAAGGACTGATGCTGAAACTCCAATACTCTGGCCACCTGATGTGAAGAACTGACTCATTGGAAAAGATCCTGATGATGGGAAAGATTGATGCCAGGAGGAGAGGGGGATGACAGAGGATGAGATGGCTGGGTAGCAACCAATGCAATGGACATGAGTTTGAGTAGCCTTTGGGAGTCGGTGATGCACAAGGAAGCCCGGTGTGCTGCCGTCCATGGGATTGCAAAGAGTTGGACACGATTGAGCAACTGAACTGAACTAAATCTTGATAAATAAGAACAAAGCTGGAGATATCATGCTCCCTGATTTCAAATCCTACTACAAAGCTATATCAATCAAAACAGAATGGAACTGGCACAAAAACAGACACATAGATCAATGAAACAGAATAGAGAGCCCAGAAATAAACCTACACCTATATGGTCAATTAATCTACAACAGAAGGCAAGTATATACAATGGGAAAAAGACTACTTCAATAAATGGTGCTCAGAAAACTGGACAACTACATGCAAAAGAATTAAACTGGACTATTCTCACACTATATATACAAATAAACTCAAACTCAATACACCACGACCAAGTGGGCTTTATCCCAGGGATGCAAGGATTCTTCAATATCTGCAAATCAATAATGTAATACACCACATTAACAAATTGAAAAATAAAAACCATATGATTATCTCAATAGATGCAGAGAAGGCTTTTGACAAAATTCAACATCCATTTATGATAAAAACTCTCCAGAAAGCAGGAATAGAAGGAACATACCTCAACATAATAAAAGCTATATATGACAAACCCACAGCAAACATTCTCCTCAATGGTGAAAAATTGAAAGCATTTCCCCTAAAGTCGGGAACAAGACAAGGGTGCCCACTTTCACCGCTACTATTCAACATAGTTCTGGAAGTTTTGGCCACAGCAATCAGAGCAGAAAAAGAAATAAAAGGAATCCAGATTGGAAAAGAAGAAGTAAAGCTCTCAC
>SJXQ01005842.1:601072-690390 GCA_006408695.1 Aepyceros melampus
ACAGTATTGAAAAGCAAAACAAACTAAAAAAATAAAAATTAATTAAAAAAAAAAGACTTAAATGTAAGACCTGAAACCATAAAACTTCTAGAAGAAAACATCTGTAATATGTTCTTTGATATTGGCCTTAGCAATATTTTTTTGAATCTGGCAAATTTATATCTGGTAAGACATTAGTATTCAAACTATACAGAGAACTCAGGCAACTCAACCTCAAAAACAGCAACAAATTAGCAACCTGGTTAAAAACTGGACATCTGAGAGGATCTCAGACATTTTCTCAAAGAAGACACACTGATGGTCAATAGGCATGTGAAAAATTGCTCAGCATCAAAAATTTTTAGTAAAATGCAAATCAAAACCACAAAGATATCACCTCACACCTAAAAGGGCAGCTATTATAAAAGAGACAACAAATAACAAGTGTTGATGAGGATGTGGACAAAAGAGAACTCTGAAGCACTGCTGGTGGAAATGTAAACTGGTACAGCTACTATAGAAAAAAAATTTTTTTAATTAAAGATAGATCTACCATAGGATCCAACAATCCCACCTCTGCAAAAAACACTAATTCAAGATTATATATATGCCAATGAAAATTGTATATTTCTCAGCCATAAAACTACTGCGATCTTGCCATTTGGGACAACATGGATAGACCTAGAGGGTATTATGCTAAGTGAAATAAGTCAGATGGAGAAAGACAAATACAACAAGATTTGATTTATATGTGGAATCTAAAAAACATGATGAAACATAGCAAAACAGATTCACAGATACAGAGAATAAATTTTTGGTCATCAGAGGGGAGAGGGGTTGGGGGATGAGTGAAATAGTTGAGGGAAATTAACAACTACAAACTTTCAGTTACAAAATAAATAAGACAAGGATATAATATGCAACATAGGAAATATAGTCAATCATATTGTAACAACTTTGTATAGTGACAGATGGTAACTAGACTTTTCATGGTGATTATTTTGTGATGTATAAAAATATGAAATCATTATGCTGAAACTAATATAATATTAGAAATCAATTATACTTCACTTTAAAAAAAAAATTGTCTTGTCCTTACAGCTCAGGAACAGTGAAAGAAGAACTACTTTCCACTTCCATTAGATAGAGCTGATTTGTAATTTCCTCATCTTGATATCTTAAACACCCAACAAAATGCTTGGCACACAGTATGCACTCAATAAATGCTTTATTAATTAGTTAGTAAGCAATTAGTTATATGCATTCTATATAGAAATTAACATCTAAAATGAAAAGACCTAGGTTTCCATTCTTATTTTTTGTCACTAATGAGTTGTGACATTGGTTATTTTACCCCTATGGAACTTTGTTTCTCATCTGTAAAATGAGAATGTTGCTTAGGTATTCTAGTTTCCTTTCAGTTCTGGCATTTGACTTGGGTGGGACCAAAAGAAATCAGAGGTTCCCAGTGCAGCCCACTATATGAATTGGCAATAGAATACTTCTTGGAGAGTCATCATTAGAGTATAAGTGCATTGGTAGCACCAGTTTAGATTGGTGTTTCTCAAACTTGAAAGTGCATACATTTTAGAACGTGTAAGTAAAATGCATACTCTGATTCAGTGAGTCTAAAGTGAGATTCAAGATTCTGCATTTCTAATAAGCTTCCAGGGGTGCTGGTGGTATTGGTTCCTGACCACATTCTGCAAGGGCCAGGGACTATCAGATGCCAGTTCCTGCCTCACTTATCCAGCTTCTGTCTTCCCCAGTTCCCAGAAGCTGGAGGTAATCTTGGGCCCCATATGCAGGACCGACTCTAGTTAATCACTTAGGCAACAAGTCCCAGAATCTAGAAGACCTCAGGGGAGGTCCTGGGCCTCTGTATGATCTTAGTTATAGCACTCCTAATATCCAAGTTAATAACATGGAGCTTCTGCCTTTATTAAGACTTGTTAGTTTTCCCAGGAATCCTAACTCATCCTTTACTATCCAGCTAGGCCTCAGCTTGTCTTGAATGCATAGCCTGTTTGTTTGGGACCCTGAAATAATGTCTTGCTCTTCTTAGGGGTATAAAGACCTCCAGAAAAGAGCACTAGCTCTGTATTTCTTGTTCCCAGACTTGTTGGGCTTCTGAATAAACTTATCCCAAGAACTATTTTAGCTCTGTACAAATCTGTGCTTTCACTTGCCAGATGGAGTCTGGCAAGCTTTGCCTGATCAGACTTCTTTAACTTGATCATGCTGGTCTGCCTACCACTTCCATGGCCTCTGAAGAACATGCCTTGGGGTGTGCAGCTGCCTTCAACACAATAGCCCCTGCAGTCGTTTGCATCCCTCCAACTTAGGTCTCACAGGCCAAAAGGAAGGGCCAGCTACTGAAGCTTTATTGCCCCTCCCCTGCCCTACTTGCTCTGGGTTGCATTCCTTGAGCCTGATAAGTTATAAACATAATTCCAGTCATTCTGAACCTCATATAGGCTGGCTTGTGATCTAAAGCATCCTACTGGTTACCCTGGGTGCTAAAAATAGCAAGAATACGAGGTGCTTTAAAGCTAAAGGCCCTAAAGTGTAATTTTGAGACAAATTTGGACCATCAAACCTTTGGTCATGGTTGTATCTCCAGTCTTTTGTCTAAATCAGCCATTCTTCACAACATTTTTTAATGCCAGAGTCTGGGAGGTTCATTAGAATGATAGGCTCTGGCAGTCTCTTCAGTAATTGTCCTTAGGAGACACTGAAATGGTTCAAAAGATGCTTTGCTTGTAAAGAAGTTTCAGTGAATAACATGTGTGGTTCTATTATATTCTACTAAAGGTAATTCTGTTAAATAGGATAGCATAATTTATAATCCAGGGTTTCTGCATCCATGGATCCAACAACTTTTGAATCAAAAATATTTTTAAAAATTCAGGAAGTTTCAAAAACCAAAATTTGAATTTGCCATGTTCTGGCAACAATCTACATAACATTTACATGATATTAGGTTTTATAAGTAATGGGGAGATGATTTAAAGTATACAGAAGATGTGCACAGTGTATGTGCAAATGCGATGCCATTTTATGGGGCTTCCCAAGTGTTACTAGTGGTAAAGAAACTGCTTGCCAATTCAAGAGACATAAGAAGTGCAGATCTGATCCCTGAGTTGGGAAGATCTCCTGGAAAAGAGACGGCAACCCACTCCAGTATTCTTGTCTGCAGAATCCCAGGGACAGAGGAGCCTGGTGGGGTACAGTGCACAGTGTTGCAAAGAGTCAGACATGACTGAAGCTACTTAGCACACATGCCTGCCATTTTATATAAGGGACTGGATTTTGGTGGATATCTGAGGGGCTCCTGAAACAATCCCCTGTGGATACTGAGGGACAAATGTACCTATCCCATAGAGTTGTTGTGAGTAGAATACCTGTATCATCTCGTGGGGTTTCATGAGCTTCACCCAGTTTTTCCAACGTTCAACTCTATACTGAATGTCTAAGATAATGAATAGATGAATGCTCACATATAATATTTAAATCATCACACAAATTTCAGCATTATCTTCTGAAAAAACAGACTCAGGTTTGAGAACATCTAGCTCTCCTAAATCAGCATTTTCTGATTGTGTAGCTGAGATTTATGGCAGCCACTGCCTCTTCTGTCATGACCCAATACATACATGCTTACTGTCAAAGGTGGAAAAAAATGTCCCTGAACTAAGATAGGAAAACTGTGTGTTCTGTGTCTTTGCTTGTGGCTTTCAAAAATTACTCAAGCAACCTGTTTAAATTAGAATTTGTTAGTTGGTGCTCCATTTCTAATCTCTGTCTGACACCAGTTCATGGGTCCATGCTAATTGTCAGACATGACTGTTGATGCATGAAACCTTGTTATTCTAATTATCAGCCACAGATGCAGTCTTAGCATTAACTCCCCCAGATCATCCTGCCCTAGACTGATAGGGATGTGATATTTCTACAGCCTTGTGAAATGAACTTTATGCTTTGTTCCTCATTTTTTAAAACTAACCGTTGGGGTAAACAATCTGTTTCCCAACCATGTCAGCCTTCTGTTTCCAAACCCTTTCTGAATGGAAATCCTCTTTTATCACTCTGTTGGTTCTCTTGTCAGCCAGTAAACAAATTCTTCAGAATGCTGAACATCAATCTAGAAATGCTCTTTTTAACAGAATCTATCCTGAAACAAATGTTTCAGAAAACACTTCCACTTACTGTATGTGGTGCATTCTGATATTGCCTTCTTATATTTAATTTCTTTAAAAAAAAAAAAAAGCCTTGTGAAATGAACTTTATGCTTTGTTCCTCATTTTTTAAAACTAACTGTTGGGGTAAACAATCTGTTTCCCAACCATGTCAGCCTTCTGTTTCCAAACCCTTTCTGAATGGAAATCCTCTTTTATCACTCTGTTGGTTCTCTTGTCAGCCAGTAAACAAATTCTTCAGAATGCTGAACATCAATCTAGAAATGCTCTTTTTAACAGAATCTATCCTGAAACAAATGTTTCAGAAAACACTTCACTTACTGTATGTGGTGCATTCTGATATTGCCTTCTTATATTTAATTTCTTTAAAAAAAAAAAAATACTACTCGTGACCTGCTATATTGACTCCATGACCCATGAGGATTCTTGGAACGGTGATTTGAAAACTACTGCACTAAATTCCCCTGAAAGAGACTACAGATTTTTTATTTTAAAATGCACATGGAATATCTGGCAAGGATTGAACATGGAAAGGGTGGGAAGGCAAGTACTTTCAAAATATGAGAAACAGCTTTAAATGTTTCTGGGAAGTGAGCTGTTAAAGTTTCTCCTTTTTGTATGGGTAGGAGGGATATATAACAGACACGGAGTTAGCCCTAGGTTGCCAGCCTAGAGAAGCAGAATGGAGGGGCTGTTGGGAGAAGCTGTGCTTGAGAATAAAGAAAGGGTGGGCTCCAGAGGTTTTACCATCTGACACAGGTCACATGAGTCAAGAAGCAGCAGAAGCTACCAGAGGCACTGCTAGAGGGGACAGCACTCAAGAGCTGGGAAGTGCAGGAGCAGTCCATTGCAGGAGGCAAAAAAAAAAAAAAAAGAGAGAGAGAGAGATAAAAAGTGCTGAACAGGGCAAAAATATATGGGAAATGTTTCATGGGAAAGAGCCTGAGGCCCTTCTTAGAGACAGCAGAAATCAAAGGAATGCTATAGTGGAAGGTTCCTCTGCAAAAGGTGATAGTGACCAACTGTCCCATTTTTCAAAGCTTGACCCCTCTTCAAGACTCTCTCAGAATTGAAATCACTGGTCCGTCTCCAAAGATTTCAGGCACTGATACTGAACTGCTCCCAAATACTTGCCCACCTCTTCTCCTGCTCCCCAGTTAGCCCTATTTCTATACACATGTAAGAACACAGACGTGGATAAAGATACAGAATTAAAGATAATAAACATTAAAATGCGTTATGCTTGTGATACAAATTTTTAAACCGCAGAGAGGAATTAAGTTTTTTCTCCTGTTTGCTATACACTTCAATTTTGCTGGTTACTCAGATCTTACTCCTTATCTGTACAACATTGGCACCGGAAGTATCTCTAGGGAAAATTTTTTTTTAATATTAATTTTTATTTTTTAGTTTTTTTTGCTTTACAATACTGTATTCGTTTTGCTATACATTGACATGAATCAGCCACGAGTATACATGAACTCCCAATCCCGACCTCCCCTCCCCCCTCCCGCCCCACACCATCTCTCTGGATTATCCCCGTTCATCAGTCCCAAGCATCCTGCATCGAACCTAGACCGGTGATTCGTTTCACTTATGATATCATACATGTTACATTGCCACTCTCCCAAATCATTCCACCCTCACCCTCTCCCACAGAGTCCAAAACGCTGTTCTATACATCTGTGTCTCTTTTGCTGTCTCACATACAGGTTTATCATTACCATCTTTCTAAATTCCATATATATGTGTAAGTATACTGTATTGATGTTTTTCTTTCTGGCTTACTTCACTCTGTATAATCAGCTCCAGTTTCATCCACCTCATTAGAACTGATTCAAATGTATTCCTTTTAATAGCTGAGTAATACTCCATCGTGTATACGTACCACAGCTTTCTTATCTATTCATCTGCTGATGGACATCTAGGTTGCTTCCATGTCCTGGCTATTATAAACAGTGCTGCGATGAACATTGGGGTACACATGTCTCTTTCAGTTCTGGTTTCCTTGGTGTGTATGCCCAGCAGTGGGATTGCTGGGTCATAAGGCAGTTCTATTTGCAATTTTTTAAGGAATCTCCACACTGTTCTCCATAGTGGCTGTACTAATTTGCTTTTCCACCAACAGTGTAAGAGGGTTCCCTTTTCTTCACACCCTTTCCAGCATTTATTGCTTGCTGACTTTTGGATCGCAGCCATCCTGACTGGTGTGAAATGGTACCTCATTGTGGTTTTGATTTGCATTTCTCTGATAATGAGTGATCTTGAGCATCTTTTCATGTGTTTGTTAGCCATCCGTATGCCTTCTTTGGAGAAGTGTCTATTTAGTTCTTTGGCCCATTTTTTGATTGCTGGTACTTTTAAAATGTGCTTTAATTGAAAGAGACACATGTACCCCAATGTTCATTGCAGCACTGTTTATAATAGCCAGGACATGAAAAACAACCTAGATGTCCATCAGCACATGAATGGATAAGAAAGCTGTGGTAGATATACACAATGGAGTATTACTCAGCCATTAAAAAGAATACATTTGAATCCGTTCTAATGGGGTGGATGAAACTGGAGCTGATTATACAGAGTGAAGTAAGTCAGAAAGAAAAACACCAATACAGTATACTAACACATATATATGGAATTTAGAAAGATATGTAGTGATAACCCTGTATGCAAGACAGCAAAAGAGACACAGATGTATAGAACAGACTTTTGGACTCTGAGGGAGAGGAAGAGGGTGGAATGATTTGGGAGAATAGCACTGAAACATGTATACTATCATGTAAGAAATGAATCGCCACTCTATGTTTGATACAGGATACAGGATGCTTGGGACTGGTGCACGAGGATTATCCAGAGAGATGATATGGGGTGGGAGGTGGGAGGGGGGTTCAGGATTGGGAACTCATGTACACCCGAGACAGAGTCATGTCAATGTATGGCAAAACCAATACAGTATTACAAAGTAAAATAAAGTAAAAATAAAAATTTTTTAAAAATGATGCTTACCGAGTGTATCACATGTATATTTGAAGTTATTAAACTTTAAAATAGTGTAATAATGTTAAAGTTACATAATAATAAATAACAACTACTGTTTAGGTTCAGTTCAGTTCAGTTACTCAGTCATGTCCAACTCTTTGCAACCCCATTAATCACAGCATGCCAGGCCTCCCTGTCCATCACCAACTCCTGGAGTTTACCCAAACTCATGTCCATCAAGTCAGTGATGCCATTCAACCATCTCATCCTCTGTCATCCCCTTCTGCTCCTGCCCCCAATCCCTCCCAGCATCAGAGTCTTTTCCAATGAGTCAACTCTTCCCATGAGGTGGCCAAAGTTTTAGAGTTTCAGCTTTAGCATCAGTCCTTCCAATGAACACCAGGACTGATCTCCTTCAGAATGGACTGGTTGGATCTCCTTGCAGTCCAAGGGACTCTCAAGAGTCTTCTCCAATACCAGACTTCAAAAGCATCAATTCTTCAGCCCTCAGCTTTCTTCACAGTCCAACTCTCACATCCACACATGACCACTGGAAAAACCATAGCCTTGACTAGACAGACCTTTGTTGGCAAAGTAATATCTCTGCTTTTGAATATGCTATCTAGGTTGGTCATAACTTTCCTTCCAAGGAGTAAGCGTCTTTTAATTTCATGGCAGCAATCACCATCTGCAGTGATTTTGGAGCCCAAAAAACAAAGTCTGACACTGTTTCCACTGTTTCCCCATCTATTTGCCATGAGATGATGAGACCAGATGCCATGATCTTCATTTTCTGAATATTGAGCTTTAAGCCAACTTTTTCACTCTCCTCTTTCACTTTATTCAAGAGGCTTTTTAGTTCCTGTTCACTTTTGCATAAGGGTGGTGTCATCTGCATAGCTGAGGTTATTGATAATTTCTTCCAGCCCAGTGTTTCTCATGATGTACTCTGCATATAAGTTAGGTTATGTTTACACAATTAGGGCTTTCCTGGTAGCTCAGACGGTCAAGAACTCGCCTGCCAGTGGAGGAAATATAAGAGACACAGGCTCGATCTCTGGATCAGGAAGACCCCTGGAGAAGGGAATGGCAACACACTCCAGTATTCTCTCCGGGAGAATTCCATGGACAGAGGAGCCTCGCGGTCTACAGTCAATGGGATCACAAAGAGTTAGACACAACTGAGTGACTAACATGTTTACACAATTATCTCTGGGGTACTCATGACACAGAAAACTTAACTCATCTACCAAAGGTCACAAAATTACTAAGTATAATAGCAGAACTGGGATTCAAAACAGGAGTTTGATCTGTCCAATTCTGAAGGCTCTAAAACCTGTGTTCTTAACCACTACACTAACAAAAGCAAAATAAATAAAAAGAAGACCATTCCTAGTAAAACTGTGCAAAGACAGCCTCCAAATGGTTCATCAAAGAAGTCAGAATATTTTTTAAAGCAACAGCAATTTGACTCTTAAGAGCAACACTGGAAATGAGTAAGTAACATTTTCAAGGTGGCTCAGAGGTTAAAGCGTCTGCCTCCAATGCGGGAGACCCGGGTTCGATCCCTGGGTTGGGAAGATTCCCTGGAGAAGGAAATGGCAATCCACTCCAGTATTCTTGCCTGGAGAATCCCGTGGACAGAGAAGCCTAGTAGGTTACAGTCCATGGGGTCGCAAAGAGTCGGACTCGACTGAGTGACTTTACCTAAAATAATTTCCAAGCTTGAATTCTCTACTCCATAAAAATTTATTTCCTAGATAATGTAAAACAATGACATTTGTCAGGCAAACAAAAATTGAGAGTGTTTGCCTTCAGAAGATGCTCACCAAAAGAAATTTCAAAATAGATACTTCAACAGAAAGAAGTGATCTTAAATGGAAAGTCTAAAATGCAAGAGGGAATAGAAAGCAAAGCAAATGTTGAATATATAGAAAATTCTAAAGAAAATAACTCTTGTATAAAATAAAAATAATATTATCTTGGTTACTAAAAAGAAAATGTACGATAATATAAGTCATTACAGGAATAAAGACATTATTCGTCGACTTTAAAATTGATAAGTATGTATGTTGTCCTGAGGGGTAACCACCAAAAGTACAGCAAAAGCATGCATAATTTCAAAATTCAGAGAGTAAAAATGAATGAGAAAAATAATAAATCTCAAAATGAGAGAAAGAAAACTGAGAGAAGTAATAGTTTAAAATAATATGGTAGATTTCAAAATAAATAGAGTAGCATTTATATTAACTATGACTGGATTAACTTTGCTAGTCAAAATACAGTGTTGTCAGACTGCATTTTAAGATATCCAAGCATATATTTTTATTTAAAAATACAACTGAAACACAAGGACACAAAAGGGTTGAAAGCAAAAGGCTTCAGAAGAAATAGAAAAAGAAATATTGTGAAAATAATAACCATGAGAAAGTCATTTTCTTCTAGAATATCAGACAAGGCAGACTTTATGAGGAAAAAAGCATTCTTATGAAAAGGTCAGAAGTCACTTCAAAATGACAAAATACTGAAATCGCCAAGAAGTCACAATGCTTGTCAACCTGACTGTACCTAAGAGCAAAGCCTCCGATTACATAAAGCAAAATTTGACAGAACTACAAGAAAAAACTAAAACAACAACAATCTCAGTGACAGAATTAAATGGTAAAATCTCTTGAACACATCAGGTTTGAATTGTATAGGTCCTACTTTCCGAGAATTTTTTTCAATAAATATGTACTATTATACTATTATACACAAGCCATGGTTGGCTGAATCCACAAATGAGGATGTGGAAAGCCAACTGTGAAGTTACACATAGATTTTTCATCTGTGTGGAAGGCCAGCGCCCTGACTCTTATGTTGTTCAAGGGTCAACAGTTCTTGATTTAAAAAAATAAGAAGCCAAACAAAAATAGAAAAGTCAGTAAGGATACAGAGTACCTGAATAAGACTACACAAACTGACCTATTGCACATATATCAACACTGCCTCAACAACTGAGGAGAGCACATTCTTTTTAAGAGCAATGGAATATTTACACAATAAACATTTCCTGGTGAAAAAGCAAGTTTCAACAAATGTCAATCATATGGAATATTTTTTTATTAACACAGAACAAAATAATCTAGGAATAAATAACAAAAGATAACTAGAAAAACTTCATATAGCTTGTAATTTTAGAAACATGTTGAAATGACTTGTAAGTCAAAGAAGAAATCATATTGGAAGTTTAAAAAGTTATTTTTTACTGAAAGATGATGACAGTACTATAATAAAAACTTGTAGGATGAAGCCAAAGCAAAATTTAGAGAGAAACTGATAGCCTTAAATGCATAGATTAAGAAAGAAAGGACTAAATATTGAGCTAAACATCTATCTCAAGAAGTCAGTTAGGAAAAGAAAACACATACACACATTTAAAAAAAAAACAGTAGAAGAAAGATGTATAGGATTAATGAAATAAAATTATTAATGAGAAATCTCTGGTGACAATAACCAAAAAAAAATGCACAGATAAGCAATATAAAGTTTCAAAAGGGGCACTTCAGCTACAAACACACTGATTGGTTAAAAAGATGAGCATGTGAGCTTAGTCACTCAGTCGTGTCTGACTCTTTGCAACTTCATGGACTGTAGCCCACCAGACTCCTCTGTCCATGGGATTCTCTAGGCATGAATACTGGAGTGGGTAGCCATTGCCTTATCCAAAAAGATGAGAGAAATTTTGAATAAAATGGAAAAATTCCTAGAAAAAGAAACTTTAGACAAAACTGACTCAAGAAGAAATAGAAAACCCCAATGTTCTGTCACAGGGGTGACAGTTAAAATACTTAAAACTTGTTTGCACACATGCACTTACCATTAGAACAGATATTAGCCCAACCAGAACTGATACCAGCTCTGAAAACCAGCACGTTGTTAGTACTATTGCTTAAAGACTGCCTCTAACTAAGAATTATACCTCTAGTCTTATATTGCCTCATAACAAAAACATAAATGCTTTACTTTGATAAACTCTTAGCGAGTATCTGAGAAAAAGGGTTACTCCAAACTTATAACCCTGGACTGTGTGGATCACAACAAACTGTGGAAAATTCTTAAAGAAATGGGGATATGAGACCACCTTACCTGCCTTCTGAGAAATCTGTATGCAGGTCACGAAACAATAGTTAGAATCGGACATGGAACAACAGACTGGCTCCAAATTGGGAAAGGACTACATCAAGGCTGTTTATTGTCACCCTGCTTATTTAACTTATATCCAGAGTACATCATGAGAAATGTCTGGCTGGATGAAGCACAAGCTGGAATCAAGATTGCCGGGAGAAATATCAATAACCTCAGATATGTAGATGACACCAAATTTATGGCAGAAAGCGAAGAAGAACTAAAGAGCCTCTTGATAAAAGTGAAAGAGGAGAGTGAAGAAGTTGGTTTAAAACTCAACATTCAGAAAACTAAGATCATGGCATCCGGCCCCATCACTTCAGACAAATAGATGGTGAAACAAGGGAAACAGTGACAGACTTTATTTGGGGGAGCTCCAAAATCAGATGATGACTGCAGCCATGAAATTAAAAGAGGCTTGCTCCTTGGAAGAAAAGCTATGACCCACATAGACAGCATATTAAAAAGCAGAGACATTACTTTAGCAACAAAGGTCCGTCTAGTCAAAACTATGGTTTTTCCAGTAGTCATGTATGGATGTAAGTGTTTGGCTATAAAGAAAGCTGAGCACCAAAGAACTGACACTTTTGAATTGTGGTGTTGGAGAAGACTCTTGAGAGTCCCTTGGACAGGAAGGAGATCCAACCAGTCAATCCTAAAGGAAGTCAGTCCTGAATATTCATTGGAAGGACTGATGCTGAAGCTGAAACTCCAATACTCTGACCACCTGAAGCGAAGAACTCACTCATTGGAAAAGACTCTGATGCTGCGAAAGATTGAAGCCAGGAGGAGACTGGGACAACAGAGGATTAGACGGTTGTAAAGTGAAAGTGAAAGTGAAGTCGCTCAGTCGTGTCCGACTCTTTGCGACTCCATGGACTGTAGCCTACCAAGCTTCTCTGTCCATGGGATTTTCTAGGCAATAGTACTGGAGTGGATTGCCATTTCCTTCTCCAGGGGACCTTCCCGACTCAGGGATCGAACCCAGGTCTCCCACATTGTAGACAGACGCTTTACCATCTGAGCTAACAGGGAGGTCCTGGAGGGTTGGATGGCATCACCAACTCGATGGACATGAGTTTGAACAAGTCTGGGAGTTGGTGATGGACAGGGAAGCCTGGCATGCTGCAGTCCATGGGGTAGCAAAGAGTCGGACACAGCTGAATGACTGAACGGAACCGAGTTCAGTGGTAAAGAATTCGCCTACCATGCAGGAGATGCAAGAGTCTCCAGTTCGATCCCTGGGTCAGGAAGATCCCCTGGAGAAGGAAAGGGCAACCCACTCCAGCATTCTTGCCTGGAGAATCCCCATAAACAAAGAAGCCTGGCGGGCTACAGTCCATGGATGGCAAGAGTCAGACACAACTTAATAATTATATCACCACCACAAACTTACACAAACTTCACCATTGAACAGAAAACCATGATTTTATTTATCAATGAATTTTATGAGCCTAACAAAAGCCTCATACAGAAAATATCTGACAAAGATAGCACAAAAAGGAAAAATTATAGCCCAATATTACTCTTGAGTGAAAGTCACTCAGTTGTGTCCAACTCTTTGTGACCCCATGGACTATACAGTCCATGGGATTCTCCAGACCAGAATACTGGAGTGGGTAGCCTTTCCCTTCTCCACAGGATCTTCCCAACCCAGGGATCGAACCTAGGTCTCCCACATTGCAGGTGGATTCTTTACCAGCTGAGCCACAAGGGAAGCCCTATTTCTCTTGAAAACAGTGGCAAAAATTCATTAGGAAACATTAGCCAACCGAATCCAATAAAATTAATACATCATGGCCACTTTCAGGAGCACATGGTTGATTTAATATGTAAAATCAACTACCATATTAAAAGAGATCAGTCATAAAGTCATCTTAATAGATACAGTAAAATAGTCATGAGAAAACTTTCTATCAAAGTGGAAGTAGGAAAAAATCTCCTTAATGTGATAAAGGATAACTGTAAGAAAACATTAAATGTCACATATAACAGTGATACACTGAAAGATTTAAGTTCAGGAAAAAGGAAAATGATCAACAGGAATCAGACATTCTCAAGATTTCTTAGTTACTTGCACAGTTATTTTACTAGACAATATAGATTCTAAATTGCTATACATTTCTGCTTATATGATTAGAGGATGCTCTCTCCTCTTATAATGGCTCCGCTAAACTTTACATCCAAATCTAAGATTTAGCTTTGTAAGTATATTACATACCATAGGTTCTGTTTCCTTTGGAGGTTTTTCCAGGGGAGGAATGTACCACTGAAAACAAAGTTCTTTGTTTAAAGCTTGTGTTGCCACAACTGATGGCACCATGTCTCCATACAATGGGCTGGTAACGCTCTTTAATGATAATTCGAGTGTAGAGAAGCATCAGTTACTCCTGTCTGGGGAATAAACAAAAACATTCACTTTATTGCTGGCAATGAATGTATTCAGTATTTAAGACATTCATTCAATAGTGGCCATACTGGAAAACTGTGGGAATCATCTCAGCTTGCTTTATGGATGTAAGTCTTAAAAATCTCCCAATTACTACAGAGAAGATTCTTCTGTGGAAAAAACATATGCTTCAAAACCCAGTGGACTCAACAAATGTCTTCCACTTTGGTGACTATCCAAGAGTAACGATCTAGAGGGGAAATATCAGTGCTATCACTTCAGTCTCAAGATCACCACAGAGTCTAAGAACATCTACTTTTCTTCTGGTTTATTCATTGGTGTATATATACTAAGGGTTTGGTTACAATTTATTATCTGCTTTCCAACAGCATTTTCTTTGTAGTACCTTATGAAAAATAAGACACGGTTTTTGCTCTAAGAGGTCAAAATCCATTACTTTCATTCCCTCTTTAAATGAATATGGCTGGTTTGCAAGTTTGAGGTGAGGTGAAGTCGCTCAGTCGTGTCCGACTCTTTGCGACCCTGTGGACTGTAGCCCACCAGGCTCCTCAGTCCGTGGAATTTTCCAGGCAAGAGTACTGGAGTGGGTTGCCATTTCCTTGCAAGTTTAGTCTTGGTTTATCTGGGCCCAGCTCATTTGATAGAACTTGGTCGCTGAATCAGGAGTTTTCAAGAAGCATAAATGTATAGACTGCAATTGGTGATCTCATAAAATATTAACTTAGTTCTTTAAGGTAGCTAAAAAAAAGTAAAGCATGATTGCTGTTAACAAAAGGAGAGTCTAGCCAGAAAGATAATAATAATGATAATAGTATCTCACTTCTAAAAAGGACCTTCTTCAGTGGAGTGTAAACTATTTTCAAAATTAAGTTCTCAGTATTCCCAAGATTACAGTGTGGTAACTGGAAAGCAATTCTTCTACTAAATCTTATTCTCCAAAGGCATCTAAAGGTTTGGTGACCGAGGGGACCATGTCAGGACTGTAAAGAAAGGCCTGGCGTTTCTGTAAGAGCCTCTGCCTTCCATTTCTAAGCCTATTCAAGATACAGCTGAAAACTGTCAATGCAAAGTTCTTCAAAATAATATAAAAAGAGAAATAAATACACTGACCTTTTTGGTTGTCTACTGATAAAAGAAAAAAATATGTCTTGACTGAAAGGTAACACTAAAGGTGAAAACTATTTCAAAATGTCTAGAGACTATCATAAAAAGATATGATAAGCCAGAATTCTCATTTATTAGCACTAGGATACTAAAAGCATGACCAACATGCACAATAAATAAAATTATTAACTCTATGTCAGGCAGTTCACCAAAAATTCAGGTAAATAATTGATTCAGGAAAAAAAATGTTCATTTTTTTCATATTTGAGTGACTTTCAGAGCTCTGACAACTATTTTAGAAAAGAATTCATATTTAATAACTAGCTAAGTGGAAAAAATAAAAAGTAAATAAATACCTTCTATGTCAACATATATATAGTGTTTATTTACACAATAGCATAATAATAATGAACTGCAACAGAAATCAATGTTAATATAGGCATTTAATTTTCTTTTCTCTTTTAAAAAACACAATATCTAATTCCTAATGCGATTAATTACATAAGTTAGTCAATGGGCTATACACCAGGTACTTTTGATATGTTTGACTTATTCTTTGAAAGGAATGAAACAACAGACTTACCAGAAGCACTCTTGTTCGTCATGTACTATAATCATCAAATCACTCTGCACTAATGAAATGTTTGACCTTACGCAGTCTGTCACGGGCACACAGACTAAACATGAATAACTCAGCATTGTGCACCATTTTAATCATGTCCTTTCTGGAATTTTTAATGTAATTTGTTTGGCGTCTTTGTTTTTCCATCATAAAGCTTCAATAGACTTGACGACAGGCAGACTCACAAAGCTGATGAGTATGACATGTATATATGATGGTTCTGGAAATGTATCTACTGCTTTGTGGGGGAAAAACAGGTTTAAGTACAAAATTAGGGAAGGGCTTGATTGAAATGGCCTCCTGAGTGATTAAAGGCTCAGAAATGTTATTATAAAAGTCAGCCAAGCTTGGAGTTTACTTTTTAAAAAATCCAAAAGGCTTTATGCTCGTTAGCTGTCTACCCCAGTGAAACGAACACATGATTAGGTGGCTTGCACCTGTCAGGCAAGCGACAGTGATCTCCAGGGCTGATTATTCTGGGAGAGTGTTCCACTAATTATATCAAAATAAAGAGCAAACACGGTGAAACAACTCTTTGATATCATTACTGTATTAGAAATACTGTATGTATTTACACTGTGTTCAAGGTTGTACATTTGGAGCACCATCCTTAGGAACTGGGTAATGATAGGCTGCCCTTAATAATGAAATGCTCAGCAAAGCTTCTTTCAGAACAGTATTTAAGAAATCACATACATTAGTTTCCAAACTCATAAAATATTCACAAGAATACATCCACTGAAACTATAGTTCTCAACTTTCTCATTCTCCCTCTTCTATTCCAAAACACCTGAGGTATCTGGGGCACATGGAAGGAATCCTCAAGGCAGTCTCAGGTCCTAGGAGGGGTGACTCAGACAGCTGTGTTAGATGGAAATAATCTGATCCTACTCTACTGGTTCCTGCCAGGTGGAGGGCCAGACATTAACAATACATTCCAGGCCTTCTCACCTTCTCTCTGCTGATCTCCCTAGAGAGAGTTACTTAATCGGTGAATATGAGAAAAAGAATTTTGGATATGCATAATTCTACTCTTCTTCCGAGCATGTTGTTTTCAGGGAGTGAACATCCTCTGCTCCTTCATGCGACAGATTTTAAAGGAGTTTCTGGCCCGATGGGTTTTAAAGAGACCTGTAATGAGCCCCCTCTCCACCAAAACCCATCAGCCTGGACTGGTAGAACTGTCAACTTTGCTAATCACTACTAGGGAGATCATTTACCAGTAAATGTAAACCATTTCCTACAATATCAATGGCATGACTCATAAAGTACGGTATTTTTTACTCTCATACGTCTACTCTCTTATTTCTCAAATGACTTAGAATCTGAGACAGGAAATAGGGGCATTGAGTTTGAGACATTTCAATACTTCCAGTATCTAGGAAGTAATCTGAAAAACCCTCCTGTGTGGATTGCAATACACTGCCCTGGGGGCAATAACCCAGTTGAGACTCATTTAACTGAATCCATAAATATTCCTTAGTGGGTCTTCCCACTACTTTTTAAATTCACCTTCCTCTCTTGTTTCACAGAACGATCTTTTTAAAATTTTATTATCTACCCCAAACACAAGGTTGAAAGTGAAAGTGAAAGCGGCTCAGTCATGTCTGACTCTTTGTGACCCCATGGGCTACACAGTCCGTGGAATTCTCCAGGCCAGAACACTGGGGTGGGTAGCTGTTCCCTCCTCCAGGGGATCTTCCCAACCCTGGGATTAAACCCAGGTCTCCAGCACTGCAGGCAGATTCTTTACCAGCTGAGCCACAGGGGAAGCTCAAGAATATTGGAGTGGGTAGCCTATCCCTTCTACAGGGAATCTTCCCCACCCAGGAATTGAACCAGGCTCTCCTGCATTGCAAGCGGATTCTTTACCTAAACATAAGGTTACTATACTCCAGTAGGATAAGGTGGGCAAAGGTTCCCGTTGGGAACAAGCCACATTTTCAGGTCACTTCTCTGGGACAGTTGACAACAGAAACATGAATGCATCTTGTATGGGTATAATTGTAAAAATTTAAGGGCTATATGGTAAAATCCAAAGTCAAGATAAATCAGTGGGTTTTTTGCCCCTAGTTTTGAAAGAATTCTATGCAAATGATTTATTCATTTCACAAATACATATTGAAATTTTACACTATGTTCTCTTGGGTTCTCTACTATAATTTCAAAGCAGAACATACAAGCCTTGTCCACAAACATTCTCACTCTTCTGCCCCCACTGTATCTGCTAATGGTGTTACCATGCTCTAGGGATCATCAACAGAGGTTCCAAATGATGGGATAAAACTTTCCTCATTCGCTCATCTTCTCTTGCCATTCCATAGAGTCACTAAGGTGTTTTGTTTTCAATTTTACTTAAGCAACATCTTTTATATCCATCTCTTCATTCTCATTCCTCATGACCATAAGCTCAGCTGTTTCATCATCTCTTTCTCGGATAACTTCCTTTCACTTATACTTTGCCAATCAGCCTTACATGCTGTTGACAGTAGAACTAACTTTTTTTTTAATTTTTATTTTTACTTTATTTTACTTTACATTACTGTATTGGTTTTGCCATACATTGACATGAATCCATCTGGGGTATACATGAGTTCCCAATCCTGAACCGCCCCCACCTCCCACCCCATATCAACTCTCTGGATCATCCCTGTGCACCATTCCCAAGCATCCTGTATCCTGTATCAAACATAGACTGGCGATTCGTTTCTTACATGATAGTATACATGTTTCAGTTTGATTTTCATATTCTTTCTGCAATTAATCTTACCATGTTTTTCTTAAAGAGCATCTGTGAGGTGCGGCCATTTTGTTTTGTGCTAACTCTACCAATCTTTCTCTACTACCACACCAGAGACTATGCCTTATCCACTCCTGCTTTCTCCACCACCTAAGAGTGTCTGGCATATTGTTAGTATCCAACATGTTTGTTGAACATACCAAATTTGAAACAAATCTCCATTTTTACCGAAACTCTTTAGACTTTTTCAGTATCTTCCAATCCACCCATTTTGGGAGTTTATTTAAAAATTACTATTATTCAAGACCCTAGTAGCTTGTTCAAGACCCTCTTTTATGTCTCTTCAATAGATAACTTAGAAGAGGTTTCCAAATTACATATTTTGGGGAAGTCCATCCAATTGAATAACACTTTCCCTCCCCCACTACAAAATCTTCAAACCTTTAATTTATTTAAAAACCTGCCATTTACCCTTAGCACACTCATGATTGCTAAAAATAAAAATGAATGCTTTTTATTACACATGTAAAACAAAGGTACAGAAATTGGGTATAGATTGAGAAATTCTCAGTCTAGTTTCCTTATAGGGTATTATATTGAATTTGTATAACTTCGTGGCAAAATGACTCTGAGGGAAGTTGTGATGTGTAGGAATACAGAAAAGTCTGGGGACATTTTGAAGGCTTATAAGAGCAGCAAAACAGAACATATGAAAACAGAAAACCAGCATGTCTGGTTGGTTTTTCTCTGTGGCAAAAGTTTCCTCAGGTAAAACCTCTGAGGAAACAAAAAACCTTTGTGTCAGTATGGAGGTTAATATGCTTCTTTTGGAAATAAAAGGATGATTAAGTCTTCAAAAAAATGTATAATTATATAATGTTTTAAACATTACCTTGCTTGCTGAATCATATAAGATTTTTTCTAGAACAGGTGGATTTTCCATGACTTGAAATAGTTCTTTTGGAAATTCATCAATACAAGATGAAGAATATAGCTGTAAGAATCTTTTAAGGAAAAAATGCATTTCTTTTTGGCGCAAAATCAATCCAGAGTTAAAAAGAGAAGTGAGAAGAGTGTCATCTGGCAAAGACATCCCAGATCCTGGCTTCAGAGATGCTTAAAGGAAAAACAAAAACTACTATAGCATCATGTTAGATAACAGAATGGTCTCAATATTGCTGTCCTTTGCTTGCTAATCTCATTCCTGGACATTCCCACCTCACCCAGTGGCTGCCCATGACCTTCCTCCATTTTTCAAGCTTATACACTAACAGAATTGCTTCTGGCCACAGGAAGGAAAGCACACCTCAGAACCCTGTGATCCTACTTCTGGTTTCAAGCTTAACAAAACAAAACATTCAACCTAGCTGTCTTACTTGGGGATCCCCATCCTCAGCCAAAAAAAATCTTAAAGCAAAAATTCAGGTTCAGGTAATTTATTTGAAAACTGATCTCAAGTGAGAGAATGGGAAATGTGTGACAGAAAAGAAAAGAGTCAATGACAGCAAGTTAGGAAAGAGCTCCAGCTATGGACAAGGAGAACTCAGTCCTGCTGAGGACCTCTTAAGAAAAAACACGGAAAACTGTTCCATCAGGGGGCTGGCATGCTGGAATATCTATCACCAGCTCCCTCCCTCAGCAGTTGCAGGTTACTCCTGAATGTGTGCAGTCCCTGGTACTTCCAGGCTATCCTGCCTATATGCTGGGGCCTCAGTCACTTCTAAGAAAGCCCAGAGCAGAAAGAAGCAAAATGTGCATGACTGACACGGGAGATACCAGCAGCTAAATCCAGGGGGAGCTGAATCAATAACAGGAGGGCATCACTGGGGCCCACTGTGCTGAATTATATCCACCTCCTCTGCTACTGAACTGGCCCTATCACGATGCACCTTTTACCCACCACCTTTCCCAGTGCTTGCCTCTCCCGTCACTAACTCTGATAACCAGGCTGAGCTGCTCTGTGACTTGGCCTCTTTGCCCTGCTGATTTCCCCATCACTGGGTGCTGCTTTAGTCAAGCTGTCTTTCCCAGTTGTTTGCCCTCATAAGCAACACTGGCTCACCAATTTCATGGGCACAGATAAACACATCATCACAAAACCACAAGAGGAGAGAATGTGACCTAGATTATAACAGGGTTGTTTTTTTTTTTTTTTGGCTATTCTTTAGAGAGCACCAATGATTTTAAAATAACAACAACAACAAACAAAACTCAAAACTTCATGGAGTTAAATATCCTGTCTTTCTCTTTAAATACTAGATATTCTTTCTCTCCTTAATGCCAAAGATTTCATCTTGTTAATTTTATAAGCTATCACATTAGAATCACTCTGATTCTTAACTGTTTTGAGCCACACGGCACTTCAGTAGTCTTGAGGGAAGTCTCTGGATGCCTCCTTCTAAGGATGTTTTTAAATACATTGAAATACTGTTCTTTTCAAAGGTCCCTGTATATCAGGCGAAGAACCCCTGGAATTTCCATCTTTTGATGAGAGTTCACTCAGAAAGATGTCAAACGTATTTTATAGTTCTAAGTAAGAAACATGACTTAATGACTGGAAAGGAATATGTTCTTTCAAAGGCCTACCTAGCAATTTGCTCATATTATTAATTCTTTGTAGGTGAATATAGTAGCGCAGCAGAAGATCCATGTAATATCCACTTTAATTGGGTTTTTTTTCTGAGAATCTACATCCTCATGTATCTCTTCACTAAGGTAAGAAAATGTACAGCCAGTCTGGAAGACAACTTGGTAGTTATCTGAAAGTGTAAAAAAAAAAAAATTAGAATATAAATATTATGTTTTCCTTGAAAAATAACCGTATGTGAAAAGAGAAAAGCACAACTTATAAAGGAAATATTGACATTTAGGATTGCATTCAATTAAAAAAAATTTGTATCACAAAAGACACCAATCATAAATAACAAAACATGGACTGAGAAAACATGTTTAAAAACACATAAATTATCTTCTCTCTACTATGTAATCAATAAGAAAAAGTCAGATAGTCCAACAGAAACATGGGCAAAGAATTTCAACTGGCAACTTGTAGAAAAGGAAAACCAAATGGCCAAAATTTTTAGCATCATTAAAAACCAGATAAATTAAGATGAAATACCATTTCACATTCCTCAGCAATTAACAGAAACAAAATCTGAAAGCAATAAATGTGAAGATACCATAATTCTCATATACTACTTATGAGGGCAAATTCCTGGGCAGAAGCTAATAAAATTTTAAATGCGGATACTCAGATACATATACCAGGAGTCCTGCACAAGATACTCATGGCAGCATTGTTTGTGTTACAAAAAAAAAGGAAACTTGAACAAATAAAAGGATTAATTTGATGGCACTAATTAAAATTAATTAGATCTATAAGGAGAAACTCTAGTCTATGGGGCCAAATTAGGTCAATGCATGTTTATGTATGAGCCATAAGCTAAGAATGGTTTTTATATTTTTAAGTGCTTGAAAAAATTAAAATAATGTTTTATGATATATGAAAGTTATATGAAATTCAAATGTCAGTGTCCTTAGGAATGGAATACAGCCATGCTCATTTACACTTTGTCTATGGTTCCTTTGCTATTAACACAGCAAAGCTGAATAGTTGCAACAGAGAGCACAAAATATAAAATATTACTATTTGGCCCTTTACA
This sequence comes from Aepyceros melampus, assembly GCA_006408695.1. Taxonomy (NCBI): domain Eukaryota; kingdom Metazoa; phylum Chordata; class Mammalia; order Artiodactyla; family Bovidae; genus Aepyceros; species Aepyceros melampus. The sequence continues at coordinate 622,935 of SJXQ01005842.1, forward strand.
GAAGCATGTGGTGACTAGACTTTGCTGATGAAGGATAAAGTGAGGAAAAATATCTAAAGATAATTAAGTAATACAGAGCTATCAATAGCCTCCATACACAAAAACAGCAACCAACAGAAAGCTAATGAAAAAATTCTGCAATACTACTATTAAGATAAAATATCTGAGAAATAAGTCTAACAAGAAGCATATAAGATCTACTTAAAGAAAATGTTAAAACACACCTAAGGGACTGATTTTCTTTTAAAGGCAAGAAAATGAACTAAAAATATAAGATATACAATATTCTTGGTTAAAGTGACTCAACAGAATAAAAACATGTTATTTCTAGGATAAAATATAAAGGTAATGCAACTTCAATAAAATTATGAGAGAACTTCCTTAAACTAGACAAGTTGTTTCCAAAGTAGAAAAAAAAAGCCATAAAAGAAATAAAGTTTTGAAAAGAAAGAATAATAAGTGAGGATTTACTCTAATAGATACTAAATATATTATAAGGCTATAATAATTAAAATAGTGTGGTATTAAATCCTAAATAGATCAATAGAAATTAGAAAAAAATACAGAAATAGGATAGCCATTTGGAAAAACTAAAATTGTATCCATTTGTTATTTTTTACATATTCCAAATAGATTTCCATTAACTAGTCAAAGGGTCCATGTCTTTTCCTTAAATACTTGTAGAAGCTCTTTATTGGGCTTCCCTAGTGGCTCAGTGGTAAAGAATCCACCTGCAATGTAGGAGACAGGAGTTTGATCCTGGGGCCAGGAAGAGCTCCTGGAGGAGGAGATGGCAAACCTACTCCAATATTCTTGCTTGGAGAATTCTATGGACAGAGGAGCTTGGTTGACTACAGTTCACTGGGTCGCAGAGTCAGACATGACTGAATGACTAAGCACATACACACACACACACAGAAGCTCTTTGTTATAGAAATAAACCCTTTAACTGTGATATTATTTGCAAATACATCTTTTCAATTATCACGTGTTATTTAATGCTCTTTCTGGTAATTGTGTGCCATGAGAAACTTTTCATTTCTATTAACTATTAACCATTTCTGTAACTATTAACCATTTCTTTGATACTTTTGGATTTATGCCATAGTTAGGTCTTAACCATAATCTGAGAGTATAAGCAAGGAAACATTCTCCCTTAATGCCTCCAGAAGAAAGTAGCCTGCTGACACCTTAATTTTAGCCCAATAAGGCCTATGTTGGGCTTCAGAACACCAGCACTGTAAGATAATACACTGTCTTGCTTTAAGTCACTGAATTTGTGGCCATTTGTTATAGGAGGAATAGGGCTCTGATATGGTACTAGTGGTTCCCTGGTAGATCAGTTGGTAAAGAATCCACCCCATGGTTCTATTCCTGGGTTGGGAATATCCCCTACAGGAAGGCCTGACAACCCACTCCAGTCTTCTTGCCTGGAGAATCCCCTGGACAGAGGAGCCTGGTGGGCTACAGACCACATAGTTGCCAAGAGCTGGACAATACTGAAGCAACCTGGCACACACACATGCATTCTGACAGCAATGTTTGCCTCTGGGGAAGAGAACTGAATCACTTGCAGAGAAGATGGAAGGGAGACAGTCTCTCCATACCCTTCTATGAATTTTGAATTGTGATTCTTGAGAATAAATTACCTGTGCAAAAAACTGAGCTAAATTAAAAGCAGAAAAGAATCTCTACATTTATGTGGCCAATGTTATGTAGTCTTTAATGTCACAGAGAAAAAATAAGACCAGTTTAGTTTTTGTTCATTTGTAGAAAATTTGCTTTTTCTGTTTACAATTATTTTGTCTTTACAATCCAAAAATGAGGGCAAAATTTGTCCACATATTATCTGTGCTATCTGTAAGTTTATCTTTAGAAGAATATTTTGGAGGGAGTGTCCCTTATACTCTGCATTGAGAAGCATCCCTTTGCAAAGGTTTCCACCACCTCCAGCCAGCACTGCCTGGTTACACTGATCTAGGGCCTCTGCTTCACTGAGGATAATTCTCATCGTACCCTCATTGTCTGAATTGTTGACAATATGAATTGTGCAGCACGTGAGCACACACATGCGTGTACGTACACAATCAGTGTTGCTAGCATGAATAATTTATCTCCATTCTCACCTGTACATGGTACAATTATTTGGGATTTGAAGATTAGCAAAACGAATACAGTATTGTAAAGCAAAACAAACTAAAAAAATAAAAATTAATTAAAAAAAAAAAAGAGAGAGAAGATATAATGTGTCCTTCTAGCTCCCCACCAGTACAGGGAATTTGTGTCTCAGAGGAATAGAAAACAGGATAGCAGTAGAGGAATGACATCCCAGTTTTCAGTTGGCATTGACCCATATCTCTGAGCCAGGGACAAAGCAGAACAGGAAAGACAAATCACATTTTTTCCAAGATGGAAGCTTTTCTCCATCTCAAGAGGCAAAGCATGTATTAATACTAAGGATCAGTTGATTCTTGGTTCTGCTCCATAGATTTCTCTTTATGTTCTGACAGTAGTTCATCAACATTCATTTTTGGCATGACACATATTTATATTTTTCTGTATATCAAGTGTATTTAGTTGTGAGAGACTGCATCCAGGACCAATGACCCTGAATATCAATTTTAATTCAAAACATATTACAGAATTTAATAATTTTTAATCCTAGCAGAATTTTTTATTAAGGCTGCAAGGAAATCAAGACAAAAAGATGGAATATGTTTGAATATAACAGGGCCCAAAGTAGATACTGAGTAGGTGTTTTTTGCTTTCAATCTAAATATGGCCCCATGTTGCCACTAGCATCATTTCAGGGTCTGTATTCCTACAAGACAATGTAAAAGAAACCTCAGTAAATTGGGCCGGCTGTATCACTCAATTCTCTTACTGTTCTATAGACATCATACAATTGCTCTCTGGTTCTGGCAAGATGATCTTTATTCCATCCTCCACACATGACTGGTCTATTTTGTCACCATGCTTCTCTGACTGTCAACTCTCAGAGTGCTGAGAAAATAAGCTTCCCTTCTACCTGGTATCCATGCCTCTAGTCCATTTGTATCTGCCTCACATGACTTCTTCCAGAAAAAAAAAAAATGTTCCTAATAAACTCAAATGCCCACCCAGCCTATGTCCAGCTTTAGCTTAAAATATGATCCTCTTAAAAAATGCAGTTATATCATTTGAAAGTGGATGCCTGCTAGGATTGCTAAAGATTAGAAGTTTATGGATGGCAAGAGCTACTCCTTGGTGTGTTCTTGACTTCTCCCTCCTTCCCTCTGGACAGAAATAGCTGTATAGTGCTCTACACACAATAACAATGAATATCCTTTACCACATCATGTACAGATCAATGCTAGTGAAGGTAAGATGAGTGAAGAGGTTTTCTCCTGGATGCTAATGTATGCTAACACAAGGAAAATCAAACAATTTTTATTTGTTGTTGTTGCCCTTTAGTAATTCACTATAATATGAACCTCACTGCCATCTGGGTATTTGAAGCAATCAGTTGGGGATTCAATATTTCCTTCCAAGCCAAATACTGAAGTGAGGGAAACTGTAACAGTAATTTATGATCAGACTGCTAGAAGAATACTGGAGAGCAAAATTATTATTCTTAAGGCAAAATACAAAATGAATTGGGCTTAAAAAATTTGGTCATTTCAGGGCTTCCCTGGTGGTCCAGTGGTTAAGAATCCACCTTGCAATGCAAGAGGCATCCGTTTGATCCGTGGTCTGGGAAGATTCCACATGCTGCCGAGCAACTAAGCCCAAACACAACTACTGAGCCCACACTCTGCAACTACTGAAGCCCGTGCACCTGGAGCCTCCACTCTGCAATCAGAGAAGCCACTGCAGCAAGAAATCCATGTACCACAATGAAGAGCAACCCCTGCTTGCTGCGCTAGAGAAAGCCCTTGGGTAGCAACGAAGACCCACCACAGCCAAAAAATAATTTAAAAAGAAAAATACATTTAAAAAAATCAGGTCATTTCAAATTAGTGTCTTTGTACAACAGTAAAGGAGTGTTAATGGGTACAAAATGGAAACTGAAAATCGGAAGATGCTACCAAAACCACTGAAACAGAAAAGTAAGCATAAATTCTAGTATTAGGCACCGTTGAGATGAAGACATTAGCCCAATTGGATCAACTAAGATCATCTGGTTAGGAGATGCCATTCCCCACTGTGTGGGCCCATGCATGACACCTAACTGATCACCACAGCATTTTTTCCAGTCCTTCCATGCAGCAGTTCAGAATTCTTCTTAGGTGGCTACCAGCTGAGATCCAACCAGTCCACACGAAAGGAAATCAGTCCTGAATATTCATTGGAAGGACTGATGCTGAAGAAGAAACTCCAATACTTTGGCCACCTGATGCGAAGAACTGGCTCATTGAAAGACCCTGATGCTGGAAAAGATTGAAGGTGGGAGGAGAAGGGGATGTCAGAGGATGAGATGGCTGGATGGCATCACTGACTCAATGAACATGAGTCTGAGTGAACTCCGGGAGATGGTGATGGACAGGGAGGCCTGGCGTGCTGCAGTCCATGGGGTATGGCATCACTGCCTCAATGAACATGAGTCTGAGTGAACTCCGGGAGATGGTGATGGACAGGGAGGCCTGGCGTGCTGCAGTCCATGGGGTATGGCATCACTGCCTCAATGAACATGAGTCTGAGTGAACTCCGGGAGATGGTGATGGACAGGGAGGCCTGGCGTGCTGCAGTCCATGGGGTATGGCATCACTGCCTCAATGAACATGAGTCTGAGTGAACTCCGGGAGATGGTGATGGACAGGGAGGCCTGGCGTGCTGCAGTCCATGGGGTATGGCATCACTGCCTCAATGAACATGAGTCTGAGTGAACTCCGGGAGATGGTGATGGACAGGGAGGCCTGGCGTGCTGCAGTCCATGGGGTATGGCATCACTGCCTCAATGAACATGAGTCTGAGTGAACTCCGGGAGATGGTGATGGACAGGGAGGCCTGGCGTGCTGCAGTCCATGGGGTATGGCATCACTGCCTCAATGAACATGAGTCTGAGTGAACTCCGGGAGATGGTGATGGACAGGGAGGCCTGGCGTGCTGCAGTCCATGGGGTATGGCATCACTGCTCAATGAACATGAGTCTGAGTGAACTCCGGGAGATGGTGATGGACAGGGAGGCCTGGCGTGCTGCAGTCCATGGGGCATGGCATCACTGCCTCAATGGACATGAGTCTGAGTGAACTCCGGGAGATGGTGATGGACAGGGAGGCCTGGCGTGCTGCAGTCCATGGGGCATGGCATCACTGCCTCAATGGACGTGAGTCTGAGTGAACTCCGGGAGATGGTGATGGACAGGGAGGCCTGGCGTGCTGCAGTCCACGGGGTCACACGGCGGAGCGACGGAACTGAGCTGAGCCACAGTGCGGGTTATGTGTGTTTGCACTCACTCAGTCGTGTCTGACTCTTTGAGACTCCACGGACTGTAGCCCACCAGGCTCCTCTGTCCTTCTCCAGGCAAGAATACTGGAGTGGGTTGCCATGCCCTCCTCTAGGCGAGCTTCTCAATCTAGGGATCAAACCCGTGTCTCTTATGTCTCCTGCATTGGCAGGCAGATCCTTTACCACTAGCGCCACCTGGGAAGCCCAGTAGCTTGGATTGTCATCCCACAAACATCCACACCCCGCTTCCTTCCTCTGCAGGCAGAGTGTAATTCCATGCCTCACTGACATTGTACTTGGCCATAGGACTTGCTGTGACTAATGGGATGTAATGTGAAGAGAGGTCTTGAGTGTGCTTCTGTGCTTGGGCTTGGTCTTGAGCTCTGGTTTGTACCGTGAGAAAAGCAGCCCTCAAGTAGTCACTGCCCCTGGGTCTCATAACAAACGTACGTGAAGTGCACTGGAACTTGGCCTGCAGCCTGATGCAGAACACAGGAGACAAGTAAAAGAAAGAAGTCATGTCATTCTTGCCACTGAGTTTTAGGGTTGTTTGGTATACACTGCAATTTTGGCAATAACTGATTAACACAGAATTTCAGATCTAACTTATTTGTTATCTCTGTCCTAAAAACAAAGCGTGAGAAAATAGAGCAGGATAAAGTAGACCAGATCTATCTGAGGCAATAAGGGGCCACTGTGAAAAAGAAATGCCATGATGATAGATGGAATCACAGTCTTAAAATTCAGATTTCAGTCTTCTTCATAAATAAATCTAATTCATTCAGTCAACAGATTAAGGACAATGAGGCTGAGAGAAATTCAGTGGTTTGACAGGATCGTGGTATAAGCTGAAATCTCTTCATTATTAATACTGCATTCCCTTTGTGGCAAAACAATAATGTGTGTTTCTAAGAGGACTGCCTTCCTGGCATTCTGAAGCAGGGAGAACTAAGTCACCAAGCTGTGTCAGGAGAAAAAAGCAGTGATCAGCCCCTGCTGCCATACTGCCCTGCTTTGTCCCCTGAGAGCTTACCTTCGGGGCCTCTAAGGAAAACCATGCACCCTGTCTGAGATCCAGGTCATGGACCAGAAGTCTGATGAAGCAAAATCCCACCAGGAAATAAAAATAAGAAGAAATACCTTAGCATTAAAAAAATCCATCTGATGGTTTAACCTCAGAGCAAACCATTTTAGTTTGGAAAATAGTCTGGGCCACCTATTCTTCAGGAGAGAGTGAGCCAAAGAAGGAGATGATTTCAGACACAAACTGTTCAGCTAAGGTTGACTCAATACTTCAGCAGTAAGCTCTGGCCTACCAGAGTGATTTCAGAGGCTTTAGGAAGACTACCTCACCCCATCAGGTTAACATTAACACTTTTCATCCCCTTTGGCTCAATGCTCACCCAATGCCAAGCAAAATTAGATACTGTTGTTACTAAAATATCCTTCTGGAAGTAAAATTCCAGTACCTTGCTTCTTAGGACCTATCCAAGTGCTTAGCACAAAAAAGCACTCAATATTTTTTGAATGAATGAATGGGCAAAAACATAAAATGACGGTTCAATATTTATGTTATTGTTGGTATGACTTACAGATTTATAATATAGTTTACTACAACCAACAGCACAGTTACAAATTTTTAAAAATATAGTAAGGTTAAGTTTAAATTCATTCATTCATTTAACAAATATTAATACCAACCCTTGCTATGTATAAGTAATATGTGATTTTTATAGTGTGTGCTCATACTCATTCATGTCCAACTCTTTGCAACCCAATGGACTGCAGCACACCAGGCTTCCCTGTCCATCACCAACTCCCAGAGCTTGCTCAGACTCACGTCAATCAAGTCAGTGATACCATCCAACCATCTAACAGTTGGATAAGATGTCCCCTTCTCCTCCTGCCTTCAATCTTTCCCACCATCAGGGTCTTTTCAAATGAGTCAGTTCTTTGCATCAGGTGGCCAAAGTATTGGAGTTTCAGCTTCAGCATCAGTCCTTCCAATGAATAATCAGGACTGATTTCCTTTAGGATGGACTGGTTGGATCTCCTTGCAGTCCAGGGGACTCTCAAGAGTCTTCTCCAACATCACAGTTTAAAAGCATCAGTTCTTCAAGATTCAGCTTTTTTTCATGGTCCAACTCTCAAATATATACATGACTACTGGAAAGACCATAGCTTTGATTAGATGGACCTTTGTCGGCAAGGCAATGGCTCTGCTTTTCAGTATGCTATCTAGGTCAGTCATAGCTTTTCTTCCAAGGAGACAGCATCTTTTGATTTCATGACTGTAGTCACCATCGGCTGCAATCTTGGAGCCCAAGAAAATAAAGTGTCTCAATCTTTCCATTGTCTCTTCTTGTCTCTTGTTTCCATTGTTTCCATTGTGTCTAAGGAGCACCCTTAGCAAATCAAATAGCTAACTTCCCTGCCCTCAGGAAGCTGATGATAGTAAGAGAAAAATAAGAGAAAAAGCTTAAACACGCACAAACACACACAAATATAAAAGAACTAAGAAAAGAAACAGGGAGCTAAATCAGAGTGTAAGAGTAGGCACACATTTCAGAGGCTCAGAGAAGGTCTCTCAAATAAATAATCCCACAAGTTTCATTTCAAATGTGTGAACTGGAATAAACAGGCCATCTGGAAATATCACTTTTTTCCCACACAACCCTGCACCTGAAATGCAGTAGTGAATGGAATAACATATACGTACATTCAGCAAGTTGGGGGCCCTATGTTTTAGCAGCAGACCCTAAGATTTTCCCTTTCAGGGTCTTAGAGGTTTCCCAAACCATTGTTGTTTTAAAGTTAAAACCCAACAAATCTCTAGAATTAAATCTTTGAAACTTGACTGTACATTATATGTGTATAAAATGCCCAACATCCAAACATACCAAGCAAATAATCTGTGTATGAAGACAAAAGATCCATGGAAGCAAATTCTGGGATATTTGATAATGCCCCTTGGCTAACTTTATCAGTTCTAGCGTTCTTCTTTCCAATAAGTAGATTAATTGCCAGCACAGCCTCACTGACCTAAAATTAATGCATAATTAGAATTCATAAATGCAAGCTTTTTGATTCATAGACATCCATTAGGTGAAAAATGTGGAAGAGTGAATTCATAATATTTGGTATACATTGGAGGAAAAATAAAGACAATCTGAAAAACAATATTTGATCCCCTGCATGTACTATGTATCACAGTCAAACAAATCATGATTGTTGACAATTTAATCAATAAGTAAGTCACTCTGAATAGGCTCCCTCACCTAGCTGTGACAGATATTTGCCAAATTATGTGCACATGTGTGTCTGCCAAGACTTTCATTAAAGAAAAGTTGAAACAAACAAAACTAAGTCTGGCTAATAGAGATTAAAAACACTACACATATAAAGAGCACTTCTAATCGCCCCAAAGAAATATCATTGGCACAAATCTCAAAGAATGTGAAATTTTTCTTTCTCTCAAATAAATGATTGTGTGGCCTTAACAGATGTGACAGTAAAGAGGAGAATTAAATAAAAATCACACCAACCTGTGCAGCAGCTCTTATTGCAATCCAGGCAAATAAACTGTACTTTTCATGTTTATTTACTATTGGTTCTTTAATAGAACTATGCCTTCTGGGAAAAGCCTACAAAATATGGCAAATATTTTATGATAAAGACAGGTAAAAATATCATAAACTTTAATGATAGATTTTCTAATCTTCTGATGATGAGATTTTAGTGTAACACTGTGTAGCCATTAAGAATAATAATATACTGCATCTATCAACATGAAAAGATATCCTAATCATATTAGCAAAAGAAAAGTGTAGGTTACAAAATAGCCTGCAAAGTATGATCCCTTTTCTTTAAACTTTTTTAATATAAATTTATTTAATTGGAGGCTAATTACTTTACAATATTGTATTGGTTTTGCCATACATTGACATGAATCCGCCACAGGTATACACATGTTCCCCATCCTGAACCCCCCTCCCACCTCCCTCCCCATACCATCCCTCTGGGTCATCCCAGTGCACCAGCCCCAAGCATCCTGTATCATGCATCAAACCTGGACTGGCGATTCATTTCACATATGATAATATAAATGTTTCAATGCCATTCTCCCAAATTATCCAGCCCTTGCCCTCTCCCACAGAGTCCATAAGACTATTCTATACATCTGTGTCTCTTTTGCTGTCTTGCATACAGGGTTATCATTATCATCTTTCTAAAATCCATATATATGTGTTAGTATAAAAGATAGGTACATATATATTTCTCTGTATACACAAACAGAGAAAATTATTAACAGTGGTTATCCCAGGTTTTATGGATAATTTAATTATATTTAACTTTTTTGTGTGATTTTCTAGATGAGCTTACACTATTTGAATATCAATAAAATAAACAGAAATGGCATTTTAAGTGTTATTTACCATTTTAATAGAGGATCTATACATTGAATATATATTGTGTGTAAAGATGTCAGAAACAGGAATACTACTTAGAGATTTTTGATAGGTATTTGCCATCAGCTTTCTAACTACAGAACTGTTAAAAGGATGACTGTAATCATGAAGTTCTACAAAACAGCAAAAAGTGACAATGAACGGAGATATGTGCAATGTGAGGGTGTGTGTGTGTGGCATGTGTGTTCAGTTTTTAAATATAAAAAAGTCAATAATACTGAAGTAAACAGAAACCCTGCCAGCAACATACTAGCTGTCTGTTTTACATTTTTAAATTTTAATAGTCAAATTTAAAGATTCAACTAATCTGGAAAAACTATTCGAATAACTTATTCTAATTTGTTGATGTTCACATTTTACCTGATTTTTTAGATCTTCAACAATAAAATAAGCAATAACAAAAATACCTTTTTTACTAAAGGTACCTTTTACTAAAGGTAAAGCTGATGCCAGAGCAGGAAATACAATGTCCAAATGTGACTAGATCAAGTGTTAAACTTGGAGACAGGTGATATCTGGAGAGATCGGTCCATGGGGAATCTAAAATCTAAGCAATGTAGCCCTGTCCCAAACATGAAGACCATCCTTACTAGCGGTAATAACACTGCTTAGGCTCTGGGGTAGCCAGTGCCAGCTTACTGACTATAACCTTGCGCAATTTACCTATTTAATTCTTGGTACAAGGCTAACAGGCATTGAGTACAGAATAACATTAAGTAACTATATTGTAAGAACAATTAGTGACACAGACATTCAAAAAAGAAAGCTCATTTTGAATTGAGAGGAAGGCTTTATTGAGGTCAAACAAGCTCAGAATGAAAACAGGAAAAAAAATATGATGGGCATTTTTTTACATGGGAGGTGTTCAACACTGCATATGGGATACTAGCCTATACAAAGAGGTAAGAAAAATGTAAAAATGCATCTAGAATAGGAAATGAAGTTAAATTGTTTGCAAGGAACATGATCCTATATGTAGAAAATCCCAAGATACATACACACACACACACACACACACCCATCTAGAATTAATAAATGTGCTTAGCAAGGTCACAGGATACAAAAGTCAATATTCATAAATCAATTGTATCAGCAATGAACAATCTGAAAATGAAATTAAGAAAATTACCCATTCATGATAGAAATAATCTTAACAAAAAGGTATAAAATGTGCATACTGAAAAGTAAAAAAAAATCAAGAAAAATTAATATCTAAATAAATGAAGAGAGTTCATATACATGAATTGAGGATTCAAAATTGTCAATATGCCAAATGTCCAAAAGTTACCTGTAGATTCAATATAATCTGTACCAAAATTCTGCATTTTGGCAGAAACTGACCAGCAGATTTAAAATGAAGAATAAAATGCAAAAGATTCAAAGTGAAAATAATTTTGAAAAGGGAGAACATAATTGGAGGACAAATACTTTCCAATTTCAAAAAACTTACTACAAGCCATACAGTAATCAAGACAGTGGCTACTCACATAAAGATAAAATTATAGATCAATGGAATAGAATTGGAAGTCTAGGAATAAATATTTAGACTTTTGAGCAATAAATTTTTTGACAAAGGAGCCAAGGCAATTCAATAAAGAAAAGATAGTCTTTACAACAAGTGATGCTCAGACAAATGAATATTTATGTGCAAAAAATATGAATTTAGAGCCTTACCTCACACTTTACACAAAACTTAATTCAAAATATACCATGATGGACTTAAGCATTAAAGCTAAAAAACTTGTAGAAGAAAACATAGGAGAAAAACTTCAATATCTGGGGTTAGGTAAGGTGGTACTAAAACCACAAAATATTAAAAAAAATGATAAACTGTACTTCATTAAAAGTAAAGACTCTTGTTTCTAAAGATACCATTAATTGCATGAGAAGACAGCTGGAAAAAACATCTATAAATTATATATCTGATAAGGGACATATATCTAGAATACATATGTTTTTTTAAACTCTTATAACTCAATGATAAAAAAGATAACTCAATTTAGTTTATGGGCAAAAGATTTGAGTAGATATTGTCCTAAAGAAGATATACAAATGGCCGGCGAAAGTGAAAGTGAAAGTGAAATTGCTCAGTCCTGTCAGACTCTTCGCGACCCCTTGAACTGTAGCCTATCGGGCTTCTCAGTCCATGGAATTTCCCAGGCAAGAGTACTGGAGTGGGTTGCCATTTCCTTCTCCACAGGATCTTCCCAACCCAGGGATCGAACCCGGTTCTCCCGCACTGTGGGCAAACACTTTACCATCTGAGCCACCGGGAAGCCCATTAGGGATATGCAAACGGCCATTAGGGATATGCAAATCAAAATCCTAATGAAATACCCAGTTAATACCCACTAGGATGGCTACAATCAAAAGATAAATAATAACAACTGTTTGCAAGGATGTGGAGAAACTGAAACCCTCATACACTGCTGGTAGGAATACACAATGGTACAGCACTCAGGAAAACAATATAACAGATCATCAGCAGGCTAACCAGAGAGTTGAAGTATGACTCAGAAATTCCATTCTTAGGCATACACCCAAAGGAACTGAAAACACGTTCACATAAAAAATCTGTATATGGAATTGAGAGAGTAGCACTGAAACATACACATTACCATATGTAAAACAGACAGCTCAAAGGAAGTTACTGTATAACACAGGGAGCTCAATGTGGTACTCTGTGACAATCTAGATGGCCGGGAGTGGGTAGGGGTTGGGGGAGGTTCAAGAGGGAGGGGACACATGTATACTTATGGTTGATTCACGTTGTATGGCAGAAGCCAACACAATATTGTAAAGCAACTATCTTCCAATTAAAAATAAAGTTTAAAATATTTAAATATATACGAATATTGAAAGCAGCATCATTCATAATGGCCAAAAGTGGTAACAATTCATATATCCAGCTCCAGCTGAATGAATCAAGAAAAGGTAATAACACTATATAAAGGAATATTACTCAGAAGTAAAAGGAACAAATACTGTTACATGTTACAACATGGGTGAACCTCAAGAACATAATGCCAGGTGAAAGAAGCAGGCATGAAAGATTACATACTGTATGGTCTTCCCTGGTGGCTCAGAGGTTAAAGCGTCTGCCTCCAATGCGGGAGACCCAGGTTCAATCCCTGGGTTGGGAAGATTCCCTGGAGAAGGAAATGGCAATCCACTCCAGTATTCTTGCCTGGAGAATCCCGTGGACAGAGAAGCCTAGTAGGTTACAGTCCACGGGGTCGCAAAGAGTCGGACTCGACTGAGTGACTTTACCTTACCTTTACCTATGATTTCATTTAAGTGAACTATACAGAAAAGACAAATCTACAGAGACAGAAAACAGACTAATGGTTACCTGGGACTAGAGGTAGAAATGGAAATGATAGCAAATGGGCACCGGGATCTTTTGAAGATGAGGGAAATGTTTTAAAACTGGATGGTGATGCTAGTTACACAACATGTAAAATTATTAAACATCTATGAATTGCAGTCTTAAAATAGGTTAATTTCACAGATATAATTTATGCTTCAATAAATCTTTTTTCTAAACATGTGTTTGATAATCTCTCTCTTTGGACTATTTTCTCTCTCAATTCCTTGGAAAACTTCTACTTATCCTCCAAAACTCATCTCATCTGTAAAGCTTTCTCTTACATTCCCCCAAAGCAGAATTAGCCACTTTGCTCCACTTCCCTACTTGATCTATCTTATCATAGTCCTCTGCTGCTGCTGCTGCTGCTAAGTCGCTTCAGTCGTGTCTGACTCTGTGCGAGCCCAGAGATGGCAGCCCACCAGGCTCTCTCGTCCCTGGGATTCTCCAGGCAAGAACACTGGAGTGGGTTGCCATTTCCTTCTCCAATGCATGAAAGTGAAAAGTGAAAGTAAAGTCGCTCAGTCATGTCCGATTCTTCGCGATCCCATGGACTGCAGCCTACCAAGGCTCCTCTATCTATGGGATTTTCCAAGCAAGAGTACTGGAGGGGGGTGCCATTGCCTTCTCCGATTATAGTCCTCGTATATCACAATACAATTATTTCTTTCCTTTGTTCCTTTGTTCTTAGGGGAGGAAAGTAACATGCTTGGCATACATTAAGCACTCAATAAGTTTTTGACTGAATGAATACATGAATGAATGTTCAAGAAATAGTTCAACTAACAAATAACTATTGGATACCTACTATGTACAAAATACTTCAGAAAGATACAATGTTGGAGTCTAGTCAAAGTTACATAATGATAAAGGATTGTCCCCCCTCACCTCTTTTGGGGTTTTCTTTTGGGTATTTATTATGTGCCAAGTCTTTTATTTTACTTAATTTTCCTAGCTACTCTAAGGGGTAAGCATCCTCACCTTCATTTCACAGATGAGGAAACTTGGGTTAGAAAAGCTTTGGTCCCATTGGTATTAATAGTGTGTCAGAAGCTAGGATTCCAACCCAAACTAGGGTGACAGTCACTATAATCCAGATTCTCCATATAAGTGAAACAACAATGCTTTCTTTTCAGCATTTATATGTGTGTGTGTGAAGTCGCTCAGTCGTGTCCGACTCTTTGCGACCCCATGGACTGTAGCCCACCAGGCTCCTCTGTCCATGAGATTCTCCAGGCAAGAACACTGAAGTGGGTTGCCATTTCCTTCTCCAGGGGATCTTCCCAACCCAGGGATCGAACCCAGGTCTCCTACATTGCAGGCAGACGCTTTATCCTCTGAGCCACCAGAGAAGCATTTATATAGCAATTGTCTTTACTAGGACATATTTTAAATGTTCTACTTCAATGGTCTGAATATGCCTAGATGAATTTTTGTTGTTTTTGACTGTTTTCTGTATGTCTAGTAATTGTATGTCTTGCTAAAATATTTATGCTGTGTCAAGATATACAGAAAATAATGCTCATATTGTGTTTGTTGTTGCTGTTCAGTCACTGGAGTTATACTATTCTTTCACTCAAACCTTATTTGTTTAAGCTCCTAATTATAAACAGCTCCCTAGAGAAGGCCCAAAAGGTGATATATTTTTTATCCTAGCATCTTATTAATTTGCATTGCAAACTGCCATGGGAACAAAGATTTCTGTTTTCTCTTATTGAATGTAAAGATGTGTATCGTATCACAAAAGTAAGTTTTCTATGTAATCATTTTGATGAAAAAAAAATAGCTGTTACCCACCTAAGGCAGCAACCATTTAAGTTGTTAAATGACTAAAAGCCTATTTGTCTACAGGATTTAAATCATGTTTATGTTGTCTCAAAGATTAGAGATTTGACATTAAAATTTTCTAGAGAGGTTTTTTTGGTGGGTCAGAGGATTATTTAATGAGAATCAAATATATAAAGCCTACTGAAATCTAAAGAATAAATAATTAGATAGTATTTTTCGAAAAATAAAAACCAAGTTTTAAAAAAAAAAATTTAAAACAAAGTTCCCCACCCAACTTCCCACCAGAAAAACTCCCTGTCTGGGGTGTTCAGGGCTGGTGCACTGGGATGACCCTGGGGGGTTGTATAGGAAGGGAGGTGAGGTGGGAGGGGGGTTCTAGATGGGGAACACATTTGCCCCTGTGACTGATTCATGTCGATGTATGGCAAAACCCACTATAATATTGTAATTAGCCTCCAATTAAAATAAATTAATTTTTTTTAAATAAAGAAAGAAAATCTCCCTGTCTGAATCCTGGGTACTCAGGTGTGGCCCACAGACCAGCAGCATTGGCATTCTAGATGCTCCTGAGAAAGGCTGAACCTCTGACCTCAACAGGATCACAGGATCCCTGGAGACATTTCTGCCCCTTATATGGAAGAGCTGCTTGATGGAGTGAATGCCTTTGCCACCCTGCAGGGCTCCCTCCCAAATGATGAAATCTCACTTTTCACTTCTTTCCACTGCAGTCATTCACAATCCCACTACCTCAAGTTATTTATTAATCCTAAACTTCACCACCTAAAACACCCCAAACCCTTCCTTCCCTTCTCTTCCTCCCTCACTCCCTCCCACCTTTCTTCCTTTACAGGTTTATTACCTGTCTCCTGCCACTGAAGAGTAGGTGCATGGGAACAAGCACTGAGATTGTCCTGGACTCCGCTTTATCCAGAATATGTTCTGGGTTATAGGACATGCTCAATAGATATGTGATAAATGAATGAATGACTTTTCTTATCAAAAGATGATCTGTTTGCCAGCCACATCAGTAATGAAAACCATACTTGTCTATCAGCTTAAGCAATATGTCATTTCCTGCAAACACCTGATCAATCCTAGTGACTGAGCGTATTTATATGCACCTACATTTCATGGAGTACATCAAGAGAAACACTGGGCTGGAAGAAGCACAGGCTGGAATCAAGATTGCTGGGAGAAATTATCAATAACCTCAGATATGCAGATGACACCACCCTTATGGCAGAAAGTGAACAGGAACTTAAAAGCCTCTTGATGAAAGTCAAAGAGGAGAGTGAAAAAGTTGGCTGAAGCTCAGCATTCAGAAAACTAAGATCATGGCATCTGGCCCCATCATTTCATGGCAAATAGATTGGGAAACAGTGGAAACAGTGTCAGACTTTGTTTTGGGGGACTCCAAAATCACTGCAGATGGTGATTGCAGCCATGAAATTAAAAGACACTTACTCCTTGGAAGGAAAGTTATGACCAACCTAGATAGCATATTCAAAAGCAGAAATATTACTTTGCCGACTAAGGTCTGTCTAGTCAAGGCTATGGTTTTTCCAGTGGTCATGTATGGATGTGAGAGTTGGACTGTGAAGAAAGCTGAGCGCCAAAGAATTGATGCTTTTGAAGTGTGGTGTTGGAGAATACTCTTGAGAGTCCCTTGGACTGCAAGGAGATCCAACCAGTCCATCCTAAAGGAGACCAGTCCTGGGTGTTCATTGGAAGGACTGATGCTGAGGCTGAAATTCCAATACTTTGGCCACCTCATGGGAAGAGCTGACACATTGGAAAAGACCCTGATGCTGGGAGGGATTGGGGGCAGAAGGAGAAGGGGATGACAGAGGATGAGATGGCTGAATGGCATCACCGACTGGATGGACATGAGTTTGGGTGAACTCTGGGAGTTGGTGATGGACAGGGAGGCCTGGAGTGCTTGTGATTCATGGGGTTGCAAAGAGTCGGACATGACTGAGCGACTGAACTGACCGATTGACATTTCATGGATAACATTTTAACAGGCAAAAATCTCCAAATGAAATCCATTTCCAGAATTTTATGTAACAATGTCCAAAGAGGTATCTAAATATGAGTATGAGCTTAAATGAATTAATTCCTACAAGTCACAAAGAAAAATGTTTCTTTATATCCATAGCACAGAGGTAGCAAAATAAGCAAGCTCAAAGGCAATATACTTTAAATACTTTATATTTCTAATAAAATCATTTATTACCTTAATAGTCATCAATGGTGACCCTGAAAGTTTGCTCTTTGACTTCCTCATGTGTAAAAATAATAAGGCTATTTCAAGGTAGGAGTCTCTTTCAACCTAAAACAATAAAACATTGTACTTATTACATAGCCTCACTACTCATAAGCATCATTTTGCATCATGTGACAACAATTTCTGAGCAAATGAAGGTAAAAACAGGCAAAACTAGCATCTGTTCCAAACTGACCCTTTTTTCACAGCACCTGTGGCTTAAACACTGGCCTCTTCCTCCCTACTGAAATCAGAAGCTCTTAAAGACAGCTGTGTGTTCTTCCTTGTCCTGTGATGTCTTCCTGCCATGACTGCAAGGAGTCCAGCATCAAGACCATTCTGGAATATTCCAGCACACAAGGCACTACAGAAGTGATAGTCAAGCCTGGAAAACTAGGTCTCTGTCTCTACCCTCCTACACTGATAAGATTCTAAAGAGACACAGAGAGTTATACCGAAAGCCATGACTTGGTGTGGGTGAGGGCTGTGTATTCACTATTAAACCTGTCAGACAGGGTCATTTAAATCAGTGCATTAAGTCAATTATACAGAATTGAGTTGGCCAGCCTTGGCACTGATGAACCAGCATGACACAAATCCCTTCTCAATACAATTTCACATCTGGTGGAAATTCCTGTATCCTGGGACTGACAGGAGATCAAGCTGAGTATAGCCCAGAAGTGATTTACAGTGCAGTATGTCACCAGGCTAACTGCTGTCATCAACTGTCACTGAGAATAAAGCCTTGGGGTAGAGCCAAAAGCAACAAGCTTGAAAAGGAAGTCAGTGAACCAGTTGGACAATGGACACCCCAAACTAGCCCTGCCATGAGAAGAGAGTGTCCCAGTCATTTCAGCACACATCCAGAACACGGTGCTCAAACCCAAACACATATTGTGATAATGGAAAGGTCTTTTTTTTTACCCTGAATTTTGATCATGTTTCAAGCTTAGCTGTATAGCTTCAAACAGACTCTCAAGTTGCATAGTTGGAGGTTTCTCTTCCATCAATATTTGACATTCTATTTTGCCTGAAAGAGAAAAAGGATATACAAAGATGGACTTTCTTTTTTCTGTCATTTAGACTTTAGAACAAATATTTTATGCTGGAAACTTGGAAAACTGGATGTGCTCTCCTTGCTTGCCCATCTCTTGTTTCCTGCTGGAAGGTACACCAGTGGGGAAAGAACTGCTGCTTCCTTCCCTGGGCACCTCAAGGTGCCCCTGCCTCCTTTCACTGTTCGGACACAAGTGTTATCATCCTGTTTTCCTTCCATTTCCTTACTTCATGCTCTCACTTTGTCCTGCAGTGCATTTCTTTAATCTACATCCATTTTCTTCTTTCCTCAGTCACTGCAGGCATTATAGGAAACACCTCTGCTGGAAACAAATCCTAGAAAATCAGCAAACACTGGAAAACCAACACAGATGATGAAAATGCTCTCGTGTGCACACAGCTCTGCCTCCCTCATGGTGAGCTGCAGCCTTCAAATGTCGGGCGTTGGAATGCTACTTCTATAGCCAGAAGGACTGGAAAGAGAAATCTCATAATCACTGTGAAAAGCATTGCCAGTTTCCATGCAGCATATGGACAGAGCATAGAGCCACCTCATGTGAAGTTCACATCTGGGCATTTAGTAGCTCTTGACTTATAGATGGTTATTTACCCAGACTGCCCTCATCTGCCAACCACAACTGATCATGCCTACCTTGTAGCACTATTGTAGGAACTGGCAGTATGAGATGTAAAACACTGATTACAGTGCTTTTTACCTAGTAGATGTTCAATGCTGCTGCTGCTGCTAAGTCGCTTCAGTCGTGTCCGACTCTGTGCAACCCCATAGATAGCAGCCCACCAGGTTCCCCCATCCCTGGGATTCTCCAGGCAAGAACACTGGAGTGGGTTGCCATTTCCTTCTCCAATGCATGAAAGTGAAAAGTGAAAGTGAAGTTGCTCAGTCATGTCCAATAAATGATACCAATTGCCATCATCACTTTTCTCAGGGCTAAAATGGCCACAACAAAGTTATATGAATACATTATGCAAATGTGTATTGTAAGTTATAAGTATAGATATGCTACAGCTATTTAAATAATAGGTATCTTTACAGAAACTGGCTGTTTTAGCTAAGTAATGAAATTATGCATAAAAATATCTTTTAAGTAACATTTTTCATAGCTAAATGGCTGATAATGAGATTTTTGTGTCTAACCTGAAACTTTGCATAAGGAAAGCCAGTCATTAATTATAAAAGAAATGAAAATAGGAGTCTTTTTTCCCTTTCTAGATGTAAACTTAATATAAGCTATTCACTTTATCCAAAACTGAGTTTGGCAGAGACATCAAAGTGTGTGTCAACACCACACCCTTTGTAAAATCAATATTTTATATAATCAGTGACCAGATTTTTAAGAAGCCTTTTGTTAATAGGAAAATAAGTTTTGCCAAACTTTATCATAGTTGTGACTCCAAATACATCTTACCTTTCTGAAAAAAGATTTCAGCTTCCACCTCATGTTCTTCTGTTCCTGATGTCCTAGCGAGCTTCAAAGCTATTTCAAAAAAATGAAGGGCAGGTAACCACTTTGAAGAATCCTTCTTTTTACTGGTATAATATACTTGCTTGGCCACTGTATGTCCTAAAAGAAAGACGTTAGATGAAGAGGGAGAAATATACATAGTGTTCATAACAAGGGCTTCACAGATGGTGCTAGTGTAAAGAACCCGCCTGCAATGCAGGAGATGCCAGTTCGATCCCTGGGTTGAGAAGATTCCCTGAAGGAGGGCATGGCAACCCACTCCAGTATTCTTGCCTGGAGAAACTCATGAACAGAGAAGCCTGGCAGATTAAGGTCCATGTGGTTGCTGAGAGTTGGACACGAATGAAGCGACAGCACACACACACACCCATTCATACCCAACCTCCCAGTTTACAGACTCCTCTCACAGTAGGTGCACCTAAGAAGTCTGGGTGTGTGAGGGGAGGAGGGTCCCTGGCAGCCTAGTGGTTAAGATGCCAGGCTTTCACTGCTGTGCCCTGGGTTCAATCCCTGGTCAGGAAATGAGCTCCCACAAGCCCTTAGCAAGGTCAAAAAAAGAAAGAATAGAATTCTAGGTGTCTTTAGTTTTAGCATTGAAGAAACACTTAAAGGAAACTCAGTACCCAAATATTTCAATGAACTATAAACAATAGCCTTTTGAAACTTGGTCTCTAATAAATTTCAACATTTTTCTCATTTTTAAGGTGAAGGATAATCTCAAGTCTTTTTCCATTCTAAAAGTTCATAATGCTCTACATAACTTCTGGGCTCCAGAGATAATGTTGGTAGTAGTGAAACACCTAGAAGTTTTATAAAGTTTTATGTTGTTCCCAATAAAATTTGTATATATTAATAGGCAGTAATTTCTATTCAGTTCTATAGTGGTCCCTCACATTGTATATTTTCTCATTATAACTTGTTTGCAAACCCATTATGGACAAAGACTTCATGTCATACTTCTGGTATGGTCCCATCATTTCTTAACATAATAAAGGATTATTATATTATTGAAGGGGCATTAGATTTAATTTCTAATCACCCCAAAGACAGACAGACATTTATTCCACAAATATTTTCTGAATTCTTAGGCACTGGATAAGAAAGATAAAAGTGGAAAATAAGAACTAAAGTTCCTACAATGCCAGGTATCATCCCAAGTATTTAAGCATTATCTCATGTAATACTTCCAACTTTGAGTGGATATCACTATTATGCTCATGTTACGGAGGAAAAAGCAGTGGCACAGTGAAGTTTAAATGAATTGCCCCAAATCACATGATCTGAACCTAGGAAGTCTAGCTCCAGAGCCCATACCCTAAACCCTGACTCTGCAGTAAACCCCTTAAGTGAGAGACCATGGAGGTTAATGTCTAATAGAAAATGTGAACGGCCAGACAGGCAATCAAAATACTGTGCAGTTGACTGTGTAGGCAGTGAAAGCCCAGGACGCTGTGGTAGCAGGTTATAGGAGCCCTGGGCCAGACCTGAGAAAGGTCAGGAGTGCCTGCCTACTGAGTACGGCCATCAGGGCGGGCAACTGATGATCACCTTTGATATGTTTAAAGAAGAAAAATGTTGAGATAAAAGCAAAAGGCAACTTGGCGGAAAATTGTATTGACAGAATAGCTTAACAAGCATAGTAGGGGGAGTATGAAAAGAAAGGTAGTGTAGAATTGTACAATGTAGGATTCCAGCTGAAATGCTGGGTACAAGCCAGTCACTGGTGTTACTGTGTCATCGGAGCCTTTGAACAGGTCCCTACATGCCACTGAGCATTGAGGCCACATAACTGGAAACTATCTGAGGTTACTTTGAGTTCTGAAAATTTGAAATCCAAGATGCCAGGCCCTACAAAGAGTTTTTAAGAAGCCTAGGGTTTTTTTGTTTTTTGTTTTTTTTGTAAATGTGTAGCTCAGGAATGAGCTATTTGAGTAGAAGGATGGTGGAAAAAGGGTCTTTCTCCCCACCCGCCTCTCTTATCCAAGGAGAAGTTACACAGCCCTTTCTCTGGACAGGGCTTTGCTAAGAAATGGAGATGAAGAAACTGAAGTCTTGCTTCCTGGGGCTTCCTAAGAGAGTAAGGAGGCCAGGCATGGAACAATGAGAATAGCTGACACCTATGAAGTTCTAAGAAGAAACCAGGTGCCCTTCTAAACGTGTTACACATTCGCTCACTTCATCCCGTGAGATTGGTACTTTTCTTACCCACACCTTATGAGAAAAGAAACTGAAAACACAGAGAAGTGAAATGATTTCCTGGAGGGAATTGGACCAGAATTCTTTCTCCAGAGTCCATGCTCTTAAACCCCAATAATCACCAACAATGATTAGATGGCAGGCAAGAAGGATATGCTAATACCATTTGTCTTATACCACCTCACATCTCAATACCTCTCCATTACATGTCTTGTTTATTGTTTCAAAGTATACTATAACTGCTTATTAACATAAAACAAAAATATCAAGTCTCTTCATGTCATTGAGGCATGTACAATGTGTACTATAGTACTATAATTACTGACATATAATAATAGTAACTTGTTTTCTATGTTATTGTTAAAACTAGAAAAAGAATTGTTACAGAAACTGACTTTTCTTTCTCTCTCCCTAACTAGATAACAGATCCTTTGAGGCAAAGATGATGGCTCCCTGTTATATTCCCACTCTCCAGCATCATTCTCGAACCTTTCTTCAATCAGTAATCTACTTCTTCAACTAATAAGGAAGCTCTAGGTTCAGTCATTAATGGGAAAAATAATCTTTAATAATCATGATACTTATCTTTTTGTTGCTTTAGAAAAATAATCTCAAAATGTCTTTCTCTGCAAGAAGTTTTCACAAAGAAAAAAATAACCCAAGTGCCTCTGTTCTTGCAATGAAATCTATACTATCACTGTAAAGGAAAACTGTAGAGAAACCTCAAATCAGAGGAATTTTATGCATCATAATATTGAAGCACACCTTTTTGCAATAAACATCAACTCTGTGAAAAAGATGTTGTAAAGCTGACATTATTTTGACAGAAGAGCAGCTTTTGGTTTTTGTTCTTTAAGTTGGTATTTAATATAACATAACAGAAACCAAGCTGTTCTGCTTCAAGTGAGTCTAAAACACAGCAGCAGTATTGCCACTGAGTGGTGACACATCTTCAAGATTAGTAAGGCGGGAGAGCAGAGAATACATTTAACACAATCTGCACAATTTAACACAATCTGCATTTTAAGTTCTTGTAGAAATCAAATATATTGATAATATAAATTGCGGGCTACAGAGATAAATCCACACACCTATGGACACCTTATCTTCGACAAAGGAGGCAAGAATATACAGTGGAGTAAAGACAATCTCTTTAACAAGTGGTGCTGGGAAAACTGGTCAACCACTTGTAAAAGAATGAAACTAGATCACTTTCTAACACCATACACAAAAATAAACTCAAAATGAATTAAAGATCTAAATGTAAGACAAGAAACTAAAAACTCCTAGAGGAGAACATAGGCAAAACACTCTCTGACATAAATCACAGCAGGATCCTCTATGATCCACCTCCTAGAATACTGGAAATAAAAGCAAAAATAAATAAATGGGATCTAATTAAAATTAAAAGCTTCTGCACAACAAAGGAAACTATAAGCAAGGTGAAAAGACAGCCTCTGAATGGGAGAAAATAATAACAAATGAAACAACTGACAAACAACTAATCTCAAAAATATACAAGCAGCTTATGCAGCTCAACTCCAGAAAAATAAATGACCCAATCAAAAAATGGGCCAAAGAACTAAACAGACATTTCTCCAAAGAAGACTTATGAATGGCTAACAAACACATGAAAAGATGCTCAACATCACTCATTATCAGAGAAATGCAAATCAAAACCACAATGAGGTACCATTTCACACCAGTAAGAATGGCTGTGATCCAAAAGTCAACAAGCAATAAATGCTGGAGAGGGTGTGGAGAAAAGGGAACCCTCTTACACTGTTGGTGGGGATGCAAACTAGTACAGTCACTATGGAGAACAGTGTGGAAATTCCTTAAAAAATTGCAAATAGAACTGCCTTATGATCCAGCGAGCCCACTGCTGGGCATCCACACCAAGGAAACCAGAACTGAAAGAGACACGTGTACCCCAATGTTCATCACAGCACTGTTTATAATAGCCAGGACATGGAAGCAACCTAGATGTCCATCAGCAGATGAATGGATAAGAAAGCTGTGGTACATATACACAATGGAGTATTACTCAGCCATTAAAAAGAATACATTTGAATCAGTTCTAATGAGGTGGATGAAGCTAGAGCTGATTATACGGAGTGAAGTAACCCAGAAAGAAAAACACCAATACAGTATACTTACACATATATATGGAATTTAGAAAGATGGTAATGATAAACCTGTACGCAAGACAGCAAAAGAGACACAGATGTATAGAACAGCCTTTTGGACTATGTGGGGGAGGGAGAGGGTGGGATGATTAGGCAGAGTGGCAGTGTAACATGTATGATATCATAAGTGAAACGAATCACCGGTCTAGGCTCGATGCAGGATGCAGGATGCTTGGGACTGATGCACGGGGATAATCCAGAGAAAAGGTGTGGGGCGGGAGGAGGGAGGTAGGGGTCGGGATTGGGAGTTCATGTACACTCGTGGCTGATTCATGTCAATGTATAGCAAACGAATACAGTATTGTAAAGCAAAACAAACTAAAAAATAAAAATTAATTAAAAATAAATAAATAAATAAATTGCGGGCTAAAAATGTAGGAAAATAGCTCTCATGGGATCAGTGAACAGGATAGGAAGTCTGCAGGTCAGCTAGGCTAGATAATTTCATAAATAAGGAAATATCAATAATAGGGGTGAATGGATTTCCCTATAGCAATAAAATTCATAAATGATGAAGATAATCATAAAATAATAATAATCATGAGGAGGAGAAGAAGAAGGGGAACAAGGGGAACAGATTCTGAGCAGTTTGAACACACTTCTGTTGCCCTCCCTCCCCAACTCTAGTCCAATCACCAGCTTCTCCTGAGCTGAGCAGCTGCTGGAATGGGAGGTAAGTGGGGCCCAGGAGGCAAGGGTGATGTTTCAAAATGTCGGTTTGGTTGTTCTTCAGGTACGACAAGGTCAACAGGTCAGGAGATGGTTGCCACTGAAAAGACTGGTTTCTTTTTGCTCAAAGTTCTCAAGAGGAGGGGGGCACACATGCCATGCAGGGCACCACAAAGAAGCATGAGGGTCAGTCAGGAGGTAGAAGTGTTACAGGAAAGAACAAAATCTTACTCCCGTTGGATCTGTTTCTTTGATTTTAATCTTACTCCCTATTGCTTGTGTTTATTAAAAGGATAGTGTCTACACAATAATGGCCTGCCTCAGGGAACACCACCCCTCTGTCTGAATATTAAGCCAAAGTGCCTTTGTTCAGGGAGACATCCGGGTCCTATCCACCTGTGGATGGCTACAGAAAGGTAGAAATTAATACACATATTCTGTGAGGCTGGCCATTCCAGGAGATATTTGCAAGATTAATGGCCTTTTCACTTTAATTCTTCACCCTCCCCTGCTCTGTGATCTATAAAAGATACTGGCATCCAGACCCCAATAAGATCTCTATTTTGAGATATTAGTCTGCCATCTTCTTGGTCAGATGGCTTTCTGACTACAGTCATATTCCTTGCCTCAACACCTTGTCTCTATATATTGGCCTGTTGTGTGGCAAAAAGAGCGAGCTTGGACGGGGTAACAGAAGGGGCAAGGAGAAAATGTGGGCAAGAGTCTTTATTGTGTTTTTTGTGGAAAGGACTGGTGGTAGTGTAAGCAGACCAAGGTTTAGGACTGGCTAGTTTATATAATTTCAGTGGTCTCTGCTAGTAGTGTTTATTTATCTCTGAGGTGATTAGGGCAGAGAAATATTGGCCCCAAGGGTA
Source organism: Aepyceros melampus (assembly GCA_006408695.1). Classification (NCBI taxonomy): domain Eukaryota; kingdom Metazoa; phylum Chordata; class Mammalia; order Artiodactyla; family Bovidae; genus Aepyceros; species Aepyceros melampus. Next base: position 648,721 of record SJXQ01005842.1, read on the forward strand.
AGAACCCAGCAAGCTCAGTAAAGGTTTTGGGTGTGGGCTCAAAAGCTGGTTTGCATATAAAAGTCACCATCACAGGAAAGTGGTTGACTAATCTCTAAGAATTGGCTAACCCTGAGAGGGGAAGTCCCTCCCTGGTCAGCAAGATTCCGGATGTCAAAGCATCAGGAATACATTTTTTAAAATAATTTTATTTACATATTTATTTGTGGCTGTGTTTTGTCTTTGTTGCTGCACTGACTTTTCTCTAGTTGTGGTAAGTGGGGGCTACCCTCCAGCCCCTTGCACTGCGGGCACTTCTCATTGTGGTGACTTCTCTTGCTGGAGAGCATGCGCTCTAGGGCAGGTGGAATTCAGTAGTTCCAGCTCCAGGCTCCAGAGCACAGGCTCAATAGTTGTGGTACATGGGTTTAGTTGCTTGGTGGCTTGTGGGATCTTTCCAGATTAGGGATTGAACCCGTGCATTGGCAGGTGGGTTCTTTACCATTAAGCCACTGTGAAAGCCCCAGATATACATTTCTTTTCTTTCTTTTTTTTTTAAGTCATGATTAACATAGGTTAGAACAGAGAGAGCTGTTACAAGATTTTCAGCCCTCTGAGACAGACAAGAGCCTTGGGGCTAGAGGCACATAGCTTTGGGTCAACAGTATCTGTGAGCTCCTGAGAAGGGTAGTAATACTGGTTTCCTAGGAATTATATGGTAAACAATCTGCCAATGCAGGAAATGTAAGAGATGCTGATTCGATCCCTGGATCAGGAAGATTCCCTGGAGAAGGAAATGGCACTCTACTCCGTACTCTTGCCTGGAAAATTCCATGGGCAGAGGAGCCTGGCAGGCTACAGTCCCTGGGGCCACAAAAAGTCAGACACGACTGAGGAACTGAACACACACACACACACACACACACACACAAAAATACCTCTGGCTTACTGGTCTACTTTCTATAATCAGGTCCTCTCTTGGCTAGCTTCAGGCTATCCCCCAATCTATTCTTCACCCAGCAGCCAGGGTAATCCTTCGAAACATAAACTGTTCCCTGAGCACCTCCTCCCATTAGGCTGCCCTACCTGACTCTGTTCTGGCTGTAATGGTCTCCTTGCAGCTCTGGAATATATCAAGTGTGTTCTGACCCCAGAACCTACAACTCACTGCTCGCTCTGCCTCCACTACGCATGACTCCACTATGCATATTCATGACTCCACTATGCATACGCATAATACTTACAGTCCAGAGTTAAGTACCACCTCCCCAAAGAGGCATTTCCCAATTATTCTATTCAGTACTTAAATAGACACCCCTTCCTTTGCTATTCTTTATCAACAGACCTTAGACACATCTTTTATAACACTAATTACATCAGTTCAGTTCAGTTCAGTTCAGTCGCTCAGTCATGTCCGACTCTTTGTGACCCCATGAATCACAGCACGCCAGGCCTCCCTGTCCATCACCAACTCCTGGAGTTCACTCAGACTCACGTCCATCGAGTCAGTGATGCCATCCAGCCATCTCATCCTCTGATGTCCCCTTCTCCTCCTAGCCCAATCCCTCCCAGCATCACAGTCTTCCAATGAGTCACTCTTGGCATGAGGTGGCCAAAGTACTGGAGTTTCAGCTTTAGCATCATTCCCTCCAAAGACGTACATAAATGTAATTCATCATCATATTTAAGCTTTCTATATCCTTGCAGATTTTCTATATAATTGTTACCAAATACAGATTTCTATAAAGTATGTATTATATTAATTCTTATAATTATAAAAATGTATACATATTAAGTAAATATTAAAATGTTTTATACAATATTTATAATATGTAAATGATATAATATTGATTCCTGTATTTGATTTGTTTACTTGTTTATCTCTGTCTTCAAGGTTAAGAACAGGAACTACATCTGTTTTCGTCTCCAGTAGCTTCCCAAGACCTCACATGGAGGCTGGCACATGGTAGGTGATCAGATGTTTGTTCCTTCATCAGCAAAAGGAAGAATTGAGTAGATAATTGCTTTCTAACATTTCCACTATCAAGTATCCTTTCATACAAACTACTTTTCAACTAAAGGATTATACTGTGTAAACAGCTTTGTATAACCAGCTATTTAATTAAATGCCTTTGTGTGCAAAGAATAACATGGCACTAATAATAATTTTTTCAACTGTTTTTTAAATAAATGGAATCTGGGTATTCATAAATATTGTCCCAAATTAAATACACTCACAAGATAGCCTGTTTGAAAAAAAATTAAACTTTTTCATCAGTGTCTTGAATATATGTTTAAGCGTCCTTACCAATTCTCATTTTTGTTTTGGCCAATAACATGACGTGAGGAAGATAAATATTTTTCAAAGGCAGTAATGGACTTGCATAGTCAGTGTTTGATGAAGGCAATTCAATTGTTTCTCCAAAAGTTATCATCTGTAAAAGAAACATTATAATAAGTAATTAGCTAATGTGGTCTGCAATAAGAAAAAGAAGAGTAAGTTTCTAAATCTTTTGGACAGTAAAGCATTCTCACCTGTTCTATAAGAATGTTGTGAGACTGAGTCAACAAATGCAATTTTTCTATTTTCGAAGAAGGAGTTTCCTTGAATTTCTCAGCTTTTGTTAAATCATCCAGCAAAAGCATGCTTCTCACCAGGGTTAAATGAGATCGAGGAGAAATAAAGTCATGCCCTTCAAGCAACTGTATTACCTCCTATTAAAATAAAATTATTATGTCTGATAGTACCATTTACAATTCACTGAAACAAGAGCTGGCCATATTGACAGCCATATAAGCAGTAACTAATGGAAATTTAAACTCTTTCCTTTTATTCTAACCAGAATCCTTCAGTAATATCAATGTGAATGAGACTGCCTTCCTACCTGAAGCCTTTTTATGATGTCTGCCTTTAAATGCTTTTCTTGTAGGCCGATAATTACAGCTTGCATCAAGAATTCAGCCTGTAGCTCCCTGTCACCTGCAGCTTTTGCCTCCACACATACTTCATTGATAAGGCTCACGTAATCTGTTATATCATTTTCTAAAATACACAAATGCAGTTACTTAAAATGCACCGAGAAAGGAATAAACTGTATAAGCATAATATCCTCAAGGTTTATCACATGAATACTGTATAAAATAGAAGAAAAGGAAGATGCAAAGATGGAAAACAAAACTACATGAAATATTGAAAATAAATGTAATTTGGGGGAAAGTACTTTAGAGTATTCAGATGCTGCAAAAGTAATAATGATATTGCATGAAATAATTTAATTTGGGAGATGGGTAGAGATGCATAAATAGATAGGTTCACATACAGATTAACTATTAACCACTGCCACCACTAATATTGTATGTACCAGGCTGTAATCTAAGAACTTTAGAAATTTAACCTATTTATTCTGGAAATAATCCTATGAAGTAGGTACCCTATTTCTATTTTACAGAGGAGAAAACTGGGGCATAGGGGGATTAAGTGATTTGACCAAGATTACACAGCAAGGAAGTGGTGGATAGAGTATTTGAACTGAAGGCAGGGTGGCTCCAGAAACTGCTCTCTGGACCCCTGCACCAGGCTGCCTTCCTAGATGACAGGAAGGCTTGTGCATTAGTATTCTGAAATCTCATTGCCTGCGATGCATACATCAGTAACATATATGTCATTTTCAGTGATACAAGGGACTGCTGAAAATGATTATCCTCATTTAATATCTTTATTTTTAAAATTCTGGAAACAGATCAAGCTAAGAAGTTATAAAATGTTAATGTTATAATAAAATACATCCCAATAAAACCTCTGTTACCTAAATAAAATTAAATTTTATGAAAGCTTTGATTGAAGAAACAGGATATTTGTACCTTTCACGATTCCAATCCACGAATCTGGGCAACAAATGCAGTCACCAAGGCTAAGCGGCACCTCAACCACAGGTGAATGTTGAAATATTCTCGAGAATTTAGGGAAATAGGATCTAAAAAATTGTCGTCTTTACTTTCAGTCGCCTAAACAATATCAAAATGATGATTATCTTTCCACTTAAAAATGTCCAAGTTCTAGCCTAGTGTTAAATGTAAGTTAAAGGAAGCATTGATACCATTCAATAGCATTAATTTTTAATTTTAGAAATTATTCTTTAACATTCTATAAAACATAAAAGATATACAAAAAACAAGTAAAATCACTATTAACACTGATCCTCATTTAAGTGCTTTCTTTTTCTCTGTGTACCCACTGTTGAAAACTAGATTTACAGTCTGAATATTTCATTGCAAACTATATCAACAGTTTCCATATCTTCAAAAATTTTGTGACCATCATTTTAAAGGCTGAAAAAAATAATACTAGCTAATTATTGAGTGCTTATTATGTGCCAGGGGCTGTGCTACATGCTTTATACATATTATCTCATTTAATCCTCCTGACAAGCCAAAGAGTGGTTATTGTTATTCTCTGTTTTTCAGATTTGAGAAGTGAAGCCTAGGGAGGCTAACTATTTGCTTAAACCCCATCATGTTCTGGCAGAGGTTAGGATTCACACTTGTGTCTTTCTGAATTTAGAGCCCACAGTCTTAACTGACTAAGTTATATTGCTAGGTGCTACTCACATCCCAAACATATTTTATGACTTACTGTCCTTGTTTCACTTTACAAAGGAAATGACCAATGGGAGGGAGGTGACAAAGGAACTCTTCCAGAGCTATCAATCTCAGACACTTCATCTAGAACAATGCCTCTTTGTTCTAGGAATTTCCTGCTACGAATCTCTGACAGTTCACCATCTCCAGTCAGCAATATCTGTCATCAAGGAGCTGTGACCTGGACTTGATGGGGGCTAAAGTGACTGACAGATGAGGTGCAGAGGAGGGGAGGGTGAGCTGTTCCTGGGACCAGAGTAAAAGGGAACAGAGAACCAGGGAGAGGATCATGATTAGAATGAGGGGTCTACTACTTAGATTAGATTTACAGGAAAAAAAAAAAACGATCTATGTACCTTTATCTCCTACATGCCTGTTACTGTCGAAAAGCCAAGTCATGCTTAATCTAAATCAGAGCTTCTCAGCCTCAGCATGACTGACATTTTGGGCCAGATCCTTGTTGTGGGGAAATGTCCTGTGTGTTACAGGATGCTGGGCAACATCCCTGGCTTCTGCCCAGTAGATGTCAGTATCATTGCCTCTAGTTAGAACCACCGAAATATCTCTAGGCAGTGCAAATGTCCCCTGGGAGGCAAAATCGCCCCCAACTGACAACCACCACTCTAAGTAAATTTTCAGAATCAGATTGCTTTTTAGCATATATATTGCTTTTGATACAGTAAGAAATGAGTCAATTAGTTTTATTTTGTGAAGACTTAGATAGTAGCAATTTTATCAGTAAAGCTTAAGCTTTATTTTATTCGTTTTAAAATGAGCAAGGGTTTAGTGTACTGAATCTTTATATTTTAATCATAAACAACCCTGTATTATTAAATTAGTTGGTCTAATTGAAGTCCATAAAATTTCAAAGAATGTGAGACACCGGTTGCCATATAGATTTGAGAGCTGAAGTACAGAAGAATCTAATTGTGAGAAATTCAAGATGGGAAACAGCACACGTGTCACACTGGTAATGCTAAAGAAGAAATATAATCGAAAGTGAAATGAAGACCAAGTACTGTGAAACAACTTCATTTACTGGTGACACCAGACTAGAAGACTACAATGATATATCTGGTGGGACTTCAGTCACTATCACATCCAATTCGATAAGTTCCTAAATGAGATTACATAGCCCTTTAAAAAAATTTTAAGGAACTTGCCCAAGGTATACTGACTAATAAATAGCATCAACATGGGACTTAAACACAGATCTTGTTATTCTGAACTCAATGTTTTCAGTACTTTAACTCTTTGTTTCATTTAAATAATGAGACAATGTCTAGTATGTCAATAATTATTCCATAATAAGTATTACAAGGATAAACATTAAATTCATACATACATAACTTTCTGGAGAGGTGCAATTCTCTGAGTCATCTTCTACTACCTTCTTTTTAAAAAGTTTTGAATCCTGGAGAAGTTTAAGTGTGGAAAATACTATCGCAGCACTAAAATAGAGAATATAATTTAAACATTATTAGTATTACACTTGTGGCATTTGTACCTTATTTCCTAAGTCTCTTCCTCCAAAAAACCCCTCTGCATATTGCCACGCACCCCCCCCAAACTATTAGGTGCCCTGTCTGTGTGCCTTAGTGTGGTCTTAACCACAAGATGGTACTTATCACATTATTTAACTGCCTCCAAACCCCTGTATAGTCTCACCTAATGTATCTTATTCCTTGCTGAAATCCAGCATCTAGTGGCTCAGACACAATAGAAGTTAAAAAATATTTTTAAATGAAAAGTGTGAACAAAAGAATGAACGTTTCCAAGATCTAAAACAAAATTTACTCACACATTCATTAATAAAATGAGCACAGATGTATTTTCCATACATCAGAATATGGTTCTCCAGGGTTTTTTGATGCCATAAAACTGTGTTGCTTAATGCTATGCACTTGGAAACTCTTAAGGAAAATTTTTGCTCAATCAGTATCTAGCAGTGCCAAGAGGTAAATGTACTTAATGAAGAAAATAGAAGCCAGGAGATAGGAACTATTCTCACTTCCTGTTGCCCGGGATCTAAGTTTTTTTTCACTTTAAACCATCCCATCCTCTTTCCCTGTATGATGATATACATATAATTGATGTCACACTTTTTCAAAATATTTTAATAATATATGTCAACGGGCCTTCTCATTTGAAAATCTAGACCAAAACAAAATTCAAATGCAGAATAATCTACCTGACAATGCTTGTTGTTACGCTACTTTACACACAGAAAGATTGGATGAAAGCCAAATGGACAATATATCCATTTATCTAACTGCTCACTTGATAGCTCCACTTGAATAGTAAAAACAATCGCATTTAAGAGGTGTTATGAGCTAAACTGTGTTGAGGTCCTAACCTTCTGTGCCTCAGCACGCATTCTGATCTGGAAATAGAGTCTTGACAGAGGTAAACAAGCTAAAATAAGGTCGTTGGGGTGGACCTTATGTATGTGCTACGTGCTGTGCTAAGTCACTTCATCATGTTTGACGTTTTGCAACCCTATGGACTATAGCCTGCCAGGCTCCTCTGTCCATGGGATTCTCCAGGCAAGAATACTGGAGACAGTTGCTATTTCCTTCTCCAGGGGATCTTCCTGACCCAGGGACTGAACCCTGTCTCTTAAGTCTCCTGCATTGGCAGGTATGTTACCTGGAAACCACTAGTGTTACCTAGAAAGCCCCATTCAATATAACCAGTGTCCTTACAAATGGGGGGGAATTTGGCCAGAAAGACAGACATGGACAGAGAAACAGACATGCCCAGAGGGAAGCTGATGTGAAGACACCCGGGGAGAAGGCAGCCCATGACTGGAGTAATGGGCTCCATCACGCACAATGTAGAACATCAAAGATCGCTGGCCAACACCAGAAGCAACAAGAGGTGAGGAAGGGCTCCCTCCAGAGCTGTCAAAAAGAGCAGGGTCTTGCCAACACCCTGATTTTTGGACAGTCAGCCTCTAGAACTGTGAGACAATAAAATTCTGTTGTTTGAAGACACAGTCTTGGGTACTCTGTTATGCTAGCTCTTGGAAACTTGTTGTTCAGTCGCCCAGTCATGTCCAACTCTTTATGACCCCATGGACTGTAACACGCCAGGCCTCCCTGTCCCTCACCCACCATCTCCTGGGGTTTGCTCAGATTCACGTTTGTTGCATCGGTGATGCTGTCCAGCCATCTCATCCTCTGATGCCCTCTTCTCTGTCCTTGGGAGGAGGGAATAGCAGATCTTCTGCCCACTGGAGGAGGAAATGGCAAACCACCCCAGTACACATGCTGTGAGAACCTCATGAACTGTATACAAGGCCTAGGAAACTAGGATGGGTTAAAACAGAGCCCCTCCACCTCCTCCTCCCCACCTCCTCCACAAAACCTACTCCTCCTTCCTGTTCTCTACCCCCAGATCAAGAGCCCAGTATCACCACTGCTTCCCCTTTGCCTCCCACTCCATGCTCAATCTGTCAACAAGTTCTGTCGGCTTCACTTTCAAATCCAGATACTATCCAGCAGCTCCTTCCTTCCTTCACTGCTACTGCTAATGCCTCCATCCAAGCCACCAACATCTCCAGGCCAGATAGCTGCGGGAACTTCCTGGCCAGTCTGTCTGATATGGCCCCCACCCCTGTGGTCCTGGTCTCTACTCAGTGGCCACATCGATCTCTCTTCAAGATGTAAATCAGATCATGTCATTTCCCCGGTTCTCCTTCCAGAAGCCTCCCTGGCTGTGGTCAGTACACCATCTCCGTTGGATCAGTTAGTGAGGTTTCAGGCTAAGAAAACAGCTTCATCAGGGTCCAGGGATACTTCTAAGAAGGTACAGTCTCTGTGTATAGGCTCCCAAAGTATGTACATATGCTCAGATCTTCATTACATTTTAAAGCCTTTTTTTTTTTTTTTTGGTATGCGTCCACGTGTTGTATTAAAAGATGTCCTCTCTCTTGTCTTCCCTCAATCTTTTTTTAAAATGCTAACTGGTATTTACTGTGTTTACCACCTGCCAAGTGCTATGTTAAGTGCTTTCTGTGACTTAATTGACTTAATCCCCACCACAAACCTACAAAGTATGTATTATTATCATCCCTACTTGATAGATGAGTTAATTGAGACCCAGAAATGTTAAATGACTTGCCTAAGGTGACTCAATGGACATGAGTTTGAGCAAACTCCAGGAGATAGTGAAGGACAGGGAAGGCTGGCATGCTGTAGTTCAGGGAGTCACAAGGAGTTACACACGACTGAGCGACTGAACAACAAAGGAGACTCAGGTAGAGAGGGGAGGTAGGATCAGAACCCAGGCCACTGGAGCCTGCAGCATTCTCAGATTCATCATTCTGCTATAATGTGGCCTCTTCCTTTTACAGTTTTAACACATTGCGTTTTGTTTATCCTGGCACAGGGTTACTTGGTCCCACATTTATATTACTATCTAATTATTGTTAACTGTACCTTGCACGATATAAAAGGCCCTCTTTGTTCAGTTTTTTAATGTCTTTTGCTTTGCATTCTGCTCAGTAAGCTTCATTAAATGGGGTTATCTTAAGGATATTAAATGCGGTATTATATGCTCAAAAATAGGTACTGAGCACCAGCTATGGGCCAGAGGCGAATCTAGGGGTTATGGATACAGTACCTGACCTCACGGAGTTGACACTCTATCGAGAGCAGGATGCTCTCAGCAAAGAGGAGTGCTCAGCAAACAGACGGTATTCAGTGCAGCCTTGCTATAATCCTAGCTGTCATTATTGATGTATAAAGTTGGAGAGGGAAAGCGCGAGGACTAAATCGATTTTTTTTCTGAGTTGTTAACCAGCATCAAAGCTTTTCAGCCATTACTGAATTTCAAGCTCTCAGGATTTTACTCGGCCATTAAACTGGTTTAGATACTTGTATTTTCTAAAATATGGCTTGTGATTATCTAAACTTACTATTTTTTTTTTAATTAAGATCAAACAAGCAAGCAAGAAACAAACAAAAAAAACATAATGTTGATGGGGTTTGCGTACAGGTACAGAATCTTCTCTCCCCTACACCCTTCCTCCCTGAAGGCTACATATATGTTTCTAAGGCACTTTGTTTATTGAGTAGCTTCAGAGTTAGCACAGGATAGCAACTAGAGAACTTGGAAGAAGAAAACAGTACTTATCTCACTCTTCTGATCTGAAGGCCTAATTCTGATTTCAAGAGAAATGAGACACAAGGTTTGGAATTTTGCAAACCTCAAAACTTAGTGAATAAAATATAAACATACTGGTATGTCTTAATCCACCTGGCACTGCTTAGTTGCACAACGGAAAACTTCTAGTTTCTCCTCTGTACTAGGCAGACAGAAAGTGTAGGAGGATTACTGACTATAAACAGTCTGAATCCCAATAGAAGACATTTCATTCTGACACAAAATTAAAAGGCTCAAATGTTATCCAATTTAGACAATAAATTAAATACAAAGGAGAATAAAAAGGAACACTTAAAAAAAGAAGACAGGATTCTGAAATAGAGAGGCAGCCTTGAAAGGAGTAGAAATACAGTTTGCGTAACTTTGATCCCATTTATTTCTTATTAACATTCATGACAAAAATGGTCAGTTTGTTCTCATAAAATCTATGTGGCTCACTCCACCTGTCACCCGAGGGAATGTGCCTTTCAATTTCCTTGACACATAATTTTATTAGAAGAATCATGAAATGTCAAGCTAACCATCATTTGGAAAAGGGACTGTCCAACACTCTCAGCAGCGCCCAAACAGAAGCTCATAGAGGGTGAAGTTCACCTGCAAAAACACATTCATCCTGACAGTAGGCTTTCCCAAGTGACAACACTGTCACTAACAGCCAGCAATAGCAAAGTTTTTGCAGGTTTTGTCCCAAGGGCCTAGCTCAGGGACTTAAAATTGGTGCGATTCTGGTATCCTTGCATATTATTTGCATACATCTATCTGGTTGTCAAATTAAAGTTCTGTTGTGACATTCCTTTCTATGCTATTTTTTAATGTTTAGTTTTTCATTTTATTCTTCTTCACTAAGGAAAAAAAAATCACTCTTATCCTCCATACTAAAAGGGTATGTATAAGACATGTAGAGAGCTGGGGAAACAAAGACAGTAAGAAACAAGAAATATTTTCCACAGTTGCTATTGCTCTCTGAGACACAGTTTGGAAAAAACAGTTCCATTTGCCACCATGGGAAACATATATTCATTATTTTCCATATATAGATACACATATATATTCTATATAGTGATAACACACATAATCATATATACAATATACATTAAGATATATAAATATTTTCTAAATATGTATTTACATACTATATATTCAAATTATTTATTTTATATAGAAATAATATAGTAAAAGTTCCTTTGTCTTCAAACTTCAGTGGGGAAAATGGTGTATTATTATTGTACTTGGTCTCTCAGTCGTGTCTGACTCTTTGCAACCCTTTGAACTGTAGCCCACCAGGCTCCTCTGTCCATAGAATTTCCCAGGCAAGAATACTGGGGTGGGTTGCCATTTCTTCCTCCAGGGGATCTCAGCACCCAGGGGATCGAAGCCATGTCTCCTGTGTCTCCTGCATTGCAGGCCAATTCTTTACCCTCTGAGCCATGTAAGTCTATTTTAACCAACTACCAGTATAGTTTAAAGATAGTTACAAATGTGACAATACTTTAAATCAGTGGGTCCCAAGTTTTTTTTTAATCTCAACACCCATTTACATTCTTAAAAATTATTGAGAACCATCCAAGAGCTCTATCAATATTTACCATATTGGAAATTAAATTGAGTCATGTTTAAATTCATTAACATTTACTAATTCATTTAAAAATAAAAACTAATTATATTTTAATACAAATAATATATTTTACGGAAAATATATTTTCAAAAACAAAAAACAGTGAGAAAGATGCCACTGTTTCTGCATTTTGTGAATCTCTTTAATATCTGACTTGAAAAGAGAAAATCTGCTGAATAGAAGACTAGTCAGTCTGTTGGGACATAATGTTTAGCTGAAGCACCGAAGACCAGGCCTCACATGGATAGTGACTGGGCACGGGAGGAGTATTTTAAGAGCCTCTTCGAATGATTGTGAATACTCTTCCTTGATACTATACCAACATGTGACAAGTGATATGCTTAGTTGCTCAATCATGTCAGCCTCTTTGTGCCCCCATGAATGGTAGCCCACCAGGCTCCTCTGTCCATGGGGATTTTCCAATCAAGAATACTGGAGTGCATTTCTGTGCCCTCCTTCAGGGGATCTTCCCAAAGCAGGGATCGAACCCAGGCCTCCCGCATTGCAGGCAGATTCTTGTCTGAGCCACCAGGGAAGCCCAACAAATTATAGTTTCTTAAGTTTGTTGCTATGTGAAATGTAATAAACATACACTGATGCACTTTTCCTACTCAGTTACATGAAAACCTAAGGTCTTTCTTGTTAACCAGGATTTGGGAACATCATATGTGGTCATTTAGAAAACATAAGCTCCCTGAGTTATACAGATCCTCTTGATGTTGAAGCATTTCATTACACATTTTTAAAAAAACAATGCCCATTAATGTCACCGTCAGTCTCATCTAAAAAATCTAAGCATTAGAAAACTGTCAAGCTCATGATGGCAAATACAAATTTTCCAAAACTCCAGTTTTCTCATGCACGTTTAGATTTTATCACTGGCAACAAAAACAATTAGTTGTTTTCCTAGAAATGGCATGGTCATTTCACTCATTTTCAACAAAATGCCTATCAAATACCCAAGTCTGAATAATCATGGTTTGTCAGTTGTTTTTACAAACAGAAATGTTGTTCCATGAGAAAAACAGCTTAGCTAGCTCTCAATTCATCCACATGCGTTCTCTTCCTCAAGACAGCCATCAGACTGTGCTATGCAGTGAAAGTGCTTGAGGTACACTTCCCACTTAATATATTCCCACAGATTATTACAAATTTATTTAAGAATAGGTATTTATGAATGTAACAGATTCTACTGCTTCCGCAAAAGCATTCTTAAGTGAATCAGCTTGTTTTTTTTTTTTTTTTTAATCGCAAGCATGCAGCAGTGAAGAACAGAAGGACAACTAGTTTGCTTTGGTGTCACCGCTTTGATTCAGGGTGAGCTGATGGAAGTTTTACCACTGTTGCTTTTGCAGCATCAGTTGCAAATAACAACACACAGAAAAGGCAAAAAAAATCTTCACTTTATAAACTATTATACACACAGTTTACTATGTTATAAACTAAAATAAAAATAGTTCTAACCTCACAGACCTCCTTGAAAGAGTCTCAGGAACATCCAGAGATCTGCAGACCACATTTGAGAATCACTGCCCCAAACAGACTTTATGGATTTTCATCGCTGCTTAGAAACCACAAAAACTTATAAATTCCCCCAAACCTGTACTGTCTCTAACATAAAATCAAATTTAGAGGTGGACTCAGTAGAGCCCACCAGCTACAGGCCATGAGGTTGCAATTAAGCGACTGAACAACAACCATGGAAAGCCTTCAATCAAGGCAATAATGAGACGATTGCATGTTACCAATCTAAGCACAAGCAAAGCGGGGTTTCTGCTGAACTGACTTCCCCTTTGCCAAGGCTGCAGAAGTGCTTCTCCTGTTTAAAGAGAATGGCCGTCTAAAAACTTAAGTCCCTTTCCAAATTCTGGATCCAATGCATAGAACCTAATGCACAGAATTTCAGTATACTGAGAAAGGGGAGGAAAAAAATTGTTTCCATCTAATTTGATCATTTCTTCTTTTCATTCAATGATTATATTTTTCTGTTCTAAAGTCTCTAGTTTTTTTTTCCCCTAAATTCACTTATTCCTTTTATAATCTTGTCTCATTCTCTTCCATCCTTCACATCTTTGACCAGTTCATTTCTTGGGCTGCAAAGTCTGCCAGTTACTGTCTGCTCTCTTCTGAAGCTGTTTCTTCATTTGGTTTATGATATTTGCCTCTGTGCTAACTTTACCAGCAGTTATTTTCCATGGGAGTCCTGCATTTCCCAAGTTAATCTCTATGAGACAACTTTGGCTTTGTCTTTGCTCCAGCTTTGTGATGTCAAGACCAGTTTCAAAGTTAATTTCTCAAGGTTTCTGCATTTCATTGTCAGTGCCAGTCTGGATCCTGCACTTGCCAAAAGCATCCATCTGAGGAATTTATTTGTCTTGAGTTACTCTTTTTCCAACTATACTCAGGGCAGGCAGAAAGCTGGTTCCTGGCTAGTCCCCAAAGACCTTTCTGAAATCCCAAGCTGGGGGATAATTTTATTCTGTATTAGAGAAACAGAGAAGACTGGACTGGGATCCTACCCTACTGTGTACAAATTATATCAGAGCATCGAATTCACTCTCTCTACTGGGTCATTTTCATCAGTATATAATACATTATTGTTGCTCTCATCTCAAAAAAACTTGTCTTGATCCTACTTCTACCAACTTCACCCTATTCCTCTAATTCCCTTTACAGAAAATTCCTCAACAGAATCATCTTTACTTGCGTGCTCCAATTTCTCTCCTCCCGTGTTATCATAAAACCACTCTAAACATGCTCTTTCCCCATTACCTTCTAAAATTACTCCTGTCAAAGTACAAAGTACTGGTGATGTCCATGTTTATAAATCATCCAATTGCCAATTCTCTGTTCTCATCTCAATCTACCTGGAGCACCCGACAAAGCTGATCACTCTATTCTCCTTGACACACTTTCTTCACGTGGTTTTCCAGATTTAATAATCTCCTGGGTTTTTTTGTTTTGTTTTGTTTTGTTTTGTTTTTACTAGTCATTTCTTCTCAGTTTCCTTGGCTGGTCCCTCGTTTTCTCCCCAATCTTTTACCTCGATCAACCCTCAGTCCTTGGTCTTTTTCTTTCATTCACCTACTCACACTCCTTAAGGAATCTCATTCTTTATAAAGGCTTTAAGGGACTTCCCTGGTAAATCCCCGGTCAGGGAACTAAATCCTACATGCCCCATGCCACAACTAAGACCTGGGGCACCCAAACAAATAAATAAATACATATTTTAAAAAACAGAGGCTTTAAATACTATTTATATTCTAAAGACTCCAAGAATATTTGATATTGCCAATTGTACCTCAAAGGGACATCTCAATCTAAACACGTACAAAATGTAACTTTAGATCTTTCCGCTAAATAAGCAACACCTCTGCAGTCTTCCCCATTTTGATAAGGGACAATTTCTTTTGTAACTCCTCTCTTTTCCTAACTACTCTACAGCTAATGCATCAGCAGATTCTAACGGCTCTACATTCAAAATATACCCAGAATCCAATGACTTATCACCACCCTCAGTGCTACCACCCTTTTCAGAGCCACTAACATCTTTCTTCTTCTTATAACAGCTTCCCCAGCTGATCTCTCTGCTTTCAAACCCTTTCTCTCCTACAATCAATTCTCCACCTAACAACTGGAGTCATCCCTTGGAAGTGAAAATCAGATCATGTCATTCTTCTGCTCAAAACAATATAATACTCCCCAGTTCTCTCAGAGGAAAAGCCAGAGTCTTTACCCTGGCCACAAGATCCCTTATGATCTGCCTCCCCTACCAAGTACATCTTTGAGGATTTCTGAAAACTCTCACTTGCTCCATTCTAGCCACAAGAGACCCTGTGCTACCCCTCAAACGTGTATCAGGCATGTTCCCACAGCCTGCAACACTCTGTCTACAGGTATTTAGGTGGACAACCCCCATGTTTATTTGTTCAGATGTCACCTCATCATAAAGTCTACCCTGACCACCCCAGATTTGGGTTATATGTCAACACTGATGCCAAGCACATTAAGAAGACTATGAAGAGGTTGATTTCTTCCATAGGGAAACTATCCAGGAAGAGCACAGCAGCCTCCCAAACAGGTTGAAAATGTCTAAAGAGGAAAGAAAAAGGTAACTGACTGGGCTTTATGGTGGTTAATGGGCAGTGCTGGGTTAAGGTTTCCCACGTGTGGGTCAGGGTCTGTGTGGTTTAGACTTCCCACCAGCACCAAAGGAGGGGGTAACTAGGCTTTCTTCTCTGCTTGTCTGGGCATGGGCAGGAGAAGGGGGAGTGGGAGCTGTCACTTAATGAACACCTAAGTGGAGTCATTCTCTTTACTACAACAGCACAATTTTAAAAGGATAAATTTCCTCCTCCTCCTGCCTTCAGATATTTTCTGTAACACTTATTTTTGGCCACACTATAGAGTTTACCTAACTGTTAGGTTTACAGTTTATCGTCAGCCTGTTTATCTTCTATTAGATTATAAACTCCATGAGGGTAGAATTTTTGTCAATATTGTTATGTATTTTTTTGTCTACTAGGATACAGAACTTAGGACTGTGCCTAGCATATTGTAGATGCCCCTAAATTATTTTTTGAATGAATGAATAAATGTTAATATAAGAAATTTGCTCATTATTCAAAACATCACTATTGAAAGTATACTCATGATAGAGGTGATTATAATAACTGATATTACAGTTACAGTTACAGTTAAGTCACTCAGTCGTGTCTGCTCTTTGCGACCCCATGGACTGTAGCCCACCAAGCTCCTCCATCCATGGGATTCTCCAGGCAAGAATACTGGAGTGGGTTGCCATTTCCTTCTCCAGGGGATCTTCCCAACCCAGGGATCAAACCCAGGTCTCCTGCATTAGAAGCAGACACTTTAACCTCTTAGCCACCAATTAAGGCAGTATAGGAAGCTCATATTTCTATATTATTCAATATTAAAAAATCATTGAGAAGTATTTTAACTATTCAAGTGTTTATATGTCTGTGAGCTTTTGAATACAGAAACTATATTCTATTCGTCTTTGTATCCTCAATGTCTAGAACAGAGCCCAAGAAAGAGGTACTCAGCAGATGAAAAAAAGTGGAAAGTGATCTAACCTAGGTCTCCCAGACTGCAGACAGGTGGGAGAAGCCCCCGGTGGCACTCGTGGTAAAGAACCCGCCTGCCAATGTAGGAAACATAAGAGATGTTGTTACAATCCCTGGGTCTGGAAGATCCCCTGGAGAAGCACATGACAACCCACTCCAGTCTTCTTGCCTGGACAGTCTCACGGACAGAGGAGCCTTACAAGCTATAGTCCATAGGGTTACAAAGAATCAGACACAACTGAAACAACTTGGCATGTCAACAGATACTGATCACTATAAATGAATCAATCAATGAACAAATGAAAGGAAAAATCTGACATTAGCAATTGCATCACATTTTAAAAATCTGCCACCTATAATAGTTTATTCAGTAGTTCAGCATAGCATAGTTCATAGTAACTTTTTAAAAAATAGAGTTAATTTTTAATATTGTTATTGGTTGTTCATTGTTATTGGTTGGAAAAAACACTCCATAGGTGTAATTTGTAAAAAGCTATAAAGAATTTAGATTCTGCCTTTTAAAAAAATAGATTAATTCTTAAAAGGAAAGGTCTGTGAATTTGCTAATGTTTGACATAAAACATCCAAGCTATGTGCTTTAATAAACCAACTCATTTGTTGAGGACTATAGTTTTAAGTGTAGTAACATGTGGGAAAAACCCTGAATCCTAAGTCTGCTCTATTAATCTAGGAATTTTTGAAGCTTACATAAAATTGAGATATATTGAACAAGTCAGGATGAGGAAGAAACCATGTGTGCAAATACTTGCCTGTATGCTGCCCGGTGCCTCTGCAGGGCAATGGCAGCCAGCTGCAGTCTGACCTCCACCACAATCTCCAGTTCGCCAGCACAACACTGAGAGAGGTCATTATGGCTTGGATGTTCCACCTCTGACAGAAGGGTGTTGAGCCTGTCTTCAGCTTCTGTCAGTAAAATTGACTAAAGACAGAATACCACGCAGTCACCCAAGTCCAGACATAATACAAACCATGTCTCATCCTTACTCAGCAAATAATTTTTATGTACTAAAAAGTAACAATGAATGGAAGAGCAAAAAGGAAATCTGAACAAAATCATCAGAGAAGAGAGCTCAGTGAACAGGAAAAGTTAGCAGAGAATGAAAAGGGAAGTAGTGGCAGGAGTAAGGTGCAAGACAGTGACCCTTTACTGCACACACAGCTGATGCCCATACTTGCTTATTCACAGAAACTGTGTTCTAGAAAGTTCCTGCCAACACTGAGTCAGTGAATGCTGAAGCATTACTCCTAGGGGAAATACAGGGATAGGTTCCTACAAGCCTCTGGTCACACCATTTTTTGTCAGCTAGCCAATATGTAATCTTGTTTAATGTGTGTCTATGTTTAAAGACACATAATTGAATATATGGTGTAGATTCATTAACCCTGAACTCACAGCCAGGAGCTCTATAACTCATGCTTGACTGAAGCTTGTCTAACACACACATGTTATCCAAAAGGCACATCACAGCCTTCTTGAACTTAGAATTTACTAGACAGCACTTCAGCATTATGCTTAGGGGCCATTTCAAATAGTGAAATGACAAAACTCCCACAAAAATGTGAAAAGCTTGGCAATAAATACACCATGAAAAGGGATATTTGTTTATAGTATGAGACTGGAAACAAAAAGTCACCATTGTCTTGTTCAACTTGGCGAGAATGTGCATGTCAGAAAAATCAAATTCTTCTCTGCTCTATGCAGGTCCCCAAATAACCACCAAAGAGCCAAGGGTTTTTATTTGGAGGTTACAAGTAACTTTTAGCAGATAAGCAAATCAGCAAATACGGAATCTGTAAACAATGAGGATCAACTGTATTTCAAATTAAACTATGCTCGTCTAACTTGTAATGTGAAGATAAGAGTTTATAGTGGACAAACAGTACTAACTGGCAAAAAAGAAACAGCCCAACCAAACTTTCAAGGAACAGGTCTCTGAAGAGTTCTTTGTATAGGGCAGTAAATATTATATAAGGACTAGGGTAATTTAGTATAATAGTTAAGAACATGATCTGTATTTTATCAATTACATGGCATTAGTGAATTTCTAAGCTTCAATTTATTCAGCACAATATAGTTCAAAAATGATTAACAGGTACATCACAGGTTTGTGAGAATTAAATATAATGCAAAGTGCCTGTCATGTATAATAGTAAGCACTGAATAAATGGTTCTGTTGTTGCTGTTATGAATCACTGTTATGATTAGGAGATGCCAAACAGGGTATGGAAAGCTTAGATCTCATCAAATAATAAATCTTATTTTCCCCAGCAACTTAACTGAGTTAAAAGGTCAAAGTCTGACACCACTAAGCATTTACTTTTCTCATGGGGAGTAGACCAATCTCTGGCCCCAACCCATACTTGGGAAAGAAAAGCTAACAGATTTCCCAACAGTAAGCACAAACCTGAAAGTTGGCCTGGCCAGGGCCTAAGAGTGGGCATTTTGGTAACTGATTCACTATGATTTGAGAATTTTTTTTTAACTTACCTTTAGTGTGCTAAGAACAAAGTTCTCTTTCAATTTTGTCAGATGACAAAGTGAGCCTCCCTCATCCTTTAAACACATCTCTACAAAACACAATATTTTAAAAGAACTACATATATCTATGGTTAGCTTAAATGTGAATTCTAATTTATAAAACTTATCATTAGTTGGGGAATTTAATGTTTAAAAATCACCACAATGATAATTAGAAATATATTGCTATATACAGTGGTCCTCAAATATCATACATTAGAAGACTACGGCTGATTTTTAAAACAAATTGTATGTGTGTGTGTGTGTGTGTGTGTCAGTCACTCAGTTGTGTCCAACTCTATGACCCCATGGAGTAGCCCACTAGGCTCCTTTGTCCAAGGGACTCTCCAGGCAAGAATACTGGAGAACGTTGCCATTTCCTTCTCCAAGACAATTCTGAAAGGATCTTTCATATGTTTGTTGATGCCATTCAAGTTAGTTAATCGACTACTGATACAAAGCAGTGGTTCCTCACCTGGGATCCTATATGGTTCTCAAAGTATTCTGAGTCTTCTAGATGTTTATATTTCAGTAAGATCTCCTTGGAGGTGTCAGTACTGCTGATCTGCACCAGCCCCTCACTCTAAGACCAGAGAGTGAGACCATTTGGAACAGCACAACCTACAATCCTCAAACATCTTGATGTTCCTACCTATGATCCAAAGCCAGCCCTCATTCTGAGCAAGGGAGAACTGAGACAATTTAGATTGCAGTCTTTGCCTGCTTTAGTAAGCTTGGCTTCTAGACTACAAGAGGGAGAAAAATGACAAGTCCTTATTTGACTAGGAATTAACGCACAAATGACCCACATAAAGAGGCTAAGTTTGCCAAGTGGAAGAGGGAGTCCAGAATAACATGGAACTGAACACTCTTGACTTCCTCCCTTTTTCCACCTTCAGCCTACCTGGCTCTTCTCCTAAATTAGGAGGCTCTGGAGCTAGGGGTCAGCTGAGGATGAAGGAGGGCCCAGAAGAAAGATCTGGGTTGTGGTCTTCTTCCCTAAGGGAAAGTACGAGAGAGACAAGGATAGAAGACAAATGCCTGGAGGTTGGTATGGAGAAACCCTGGGAAGAGTCTGACCCACATCTTCCTCTGGCCCTCTTTGCCTCCTGAGAAGCAGTCCCATGTTGTATTAGGCCCCTCCCTCTTGGGGGCTCTAAATAACAAACTATGTTTTCACTGCAGTCAGTTCCTGATCTGTTGGCCTGAAGTGTGTGCGTGAAAGTGTCAGTTGCTCAGTCATATCAAACTCCGTGATCCCATGGACTGTAGCCTGCCAGGCTCCTCTGTCCTCAGGATTATCAAGGCAAGAATACTGGAGTGGGTTGCCATTTCCTTCTCCACAGTTAGCCTTACCATACCAGAATAATAATAAAACTTACACTTTAAAACAGAGGTCAATATTATTCTGACACCAAAACTAGACAAAGACATCATAAGAAAAAAAGAAAAAACTATACACTATATCATATGAATATGGATGCAAAAATCTTTAAGAAAATCCTAGCAAACAATCCAGGAATATATATAAAGATTTTACACCATGACCAGTGGGATTTATCCCAAGAAAGCAAGGATGATTAAACACTCAAAAATCAACCAATACAACCTATTGATAGAATACAAAATAAAAAAAACATATAATCATCTTAATAGACACAGGAAAAACATTTAATAAAACCCAACACTATATTTAACTTACATGCAGAGTACATCATGCAAAATCCTGGGCTGGATAAAGCACAGTCTGGAATCAAGATTGCTGGGAGAAGTATCAATAACCTCAGATACACAAATGATATCACCATTATGGCAGAAAGTGAAGAGAAACTAAAGAGCCACTTGATGAAAGTGAAAAAGGAGAGTGAAAAACCTGGCTTAAAACTCAACTTTCAAAAAATTACGATCATGGAATCCAGTCCCATCACTTCATGGCAAACAGATGGATAAACAATAGAAACAGTGACAGACTATTTTCTTGGGCTCCAAAATCACTCCAGGTGGTGACTGCAGCCATGAAATTAAAAGATGCTTGCTCCTTGGAAGAAAAGCTATGACCAACCTAGACAGCATATTAAAAAGCAGAGACTTTGCTGACAAAGGTCCATCTAGACAAAGCTATGGTTTTTCCAGTAGTCATGTGTGGATGTGAGAATTGGACTACAAAGAAAGCTGAGTGCTAAAGAATAGATGCTTTTGAACTTGGTATTGGAGAAGACTCTTGAGAGTCCCTTGGACTGCAAGGAGATCCAACCAGTCCATCCTAAAGGAAATATGTCCTGAATATTCATTGGAAGGACTAATACTGAAGCTGAAACTCTAATACTTTGGCCACCTGATGTGAAGAACTGACTCACTGGAAAAGACCCTGATGCTGGGAAAGACTGAAGGCAGGAGGACAAGGGGATGACAGAGGATGAGATGGTTGGATGCCATCACTGACTTGATGACATAAGTTTGAGTAAACTCCAGGAGTTGGTGATGGACAGGGAAGCCTGGTATGCTGCAGGCTATGGGGTCGCAAAGAGTCAGACACAACTGAGTGACTGAACTGAACTGAACACCCTTACATGATAAAATCATGCAACAACTTAGGAACAGAAGAGAAATTCCTCTACCTGATCAAGTACAGCTATGAAAAACAGTTAATATCATACTTAGTAGTTAAAAAAAAAAACTATTTTAAGGCAACATGATTACATTTGTAAAATGCTTATATAGTTTTATATGTATATATGGGCTATATATTCCATCCATGGATATCTTATCCCATAGTAATATAAACTATAATATGAATATGTAGTGCTTCTGCATATCCCTGGATATGGCGGTATCCAGGGATATGCAGATATTCCATATCCTGGAAACAAAATGAACACACAACAAAGGATTGGTTGAATAAATCATGGGATGTTCACAGCATAGAACACCACACAGCCAAGATAGGAGACAAAGCAAAGCAGTTGACTTGGGGTGGCTTAGCAAAGTTTTCTACATAAGAACTGCAAAAAGCAGAAAAATGAAAAATACATCATCTCTTAAGCAAATGACAAATCTGATTTTGTATGTACAGCTGACCCTTGATCAACATAGAGGTTAGGGGCACTGACCCTCCATGCAGTCAAAAATCCAGGTATAATTTATACTCGGTGCTTGGTATAGACAGTCCTCTATATCCACTGTTTAGCATGTGCAGAGTCAACCAACCACAGAGTTACAGTATTGAATATTCACTATTGAAAAAATTTGATATATCAGTGGACCTGCACAATTCAAACATGTGTTGTTCAAGGGTCAACTGTACATAATGTGAAAAAAGTAGACATATATGCAGATAAATTGGTGGATATGGCACCTAGACATAAGCACATATGTGTGTCATTAAGTGAACTCAGAGAAAACTATGAAAGAATACCTGCTAGGATGTTTATATGGACTATAGTGGGTAGAGTGGGGAATTGGAAGGGAAAGGAAATAAAAAGAGAAATAAGCAAAAATAAAATAAAATGTTACCTTTCAAGTTTGGAAGATTTGGTTTGCTTTTCTCGTTCATAACTCCATGGCCGACTGGTTTCATTATCTGTTCTGGGACACAATTTATTGTTGCAGCCACATTTATGAAAAAGTATGCTTTAACAAATAAAAACTTATTTAAGAGATGTTGCTGGCTAACTGTAACCAGAATTACAGGCATGCCTTTATTTATTAAATCATCAAGTGCCTAAAAAAATGGAGAAAAAAATGAAAATCAGGAAAAGTAGTAAAATACTGTTTTCAGATGTTACTAGCTTCAGTCCTTCTACAGTCCTTATTTGGCACAGGATGAAGGAATGGAGGGCTAGACATGAGGGACTGTAACTGGCAAGTCCATTGAGAGAGACGTGATGTCATAACGATGCCAGCAGGTCCACGGTGCTACTGCCATTCCCCAGCAATGGGTGACCTGCCCCAAGGTCAGCCCTGCCACACAATGAGAGTGAACCTGGTGCTGGCATCGCGGAGGGGACAACTTAGCAAAACAGAGCAACTAAAAAAGCTCACCAGCCAGGCATGTCGGCCGCTCTGCTTTAGCTCAAGTGAATTCGGGCTCACAGGATGGAAGAAGAGGAAGAACAGGTAGACAAGCAACCCCTTCCCAGCTTAGATTCTGGGTCAGTCATGAGAATGCCCACCTTGAGGACTCCCTCAACTTCCTGGCCCCCTCCCTTGCACACACACTTCCTTGCAATTGTTCTAAGTGGTCCCATTTACATTCCTGACCAGGCCTCAGTGCCACCTGTCATCATCCTATATTTTCCCAGTCCATTCACTCTTGCTCTCTCTCTCTCCTTAGACAACCACTTTATAACCTTCTTGTTTCTAAATTCTAACACTTCCTCCCCAATGCCCCTCCCAGTGAATAACCTTGCTTCCTCTACTCAAATGAGCAAATTGAAGCAGTCAGAGTAGTGCCTGCAGACCCCGCAGCTCCACCTCCCCATGCACCTGCCTCACTGCCCTGCCTTCCTTCCTGCTTCCTAAGGCTGGTGCCGCTATTTAGGTCATCAGTCCCATCCCCACCAGTCTGATGAGCCGTTCTCTCCTACAGTGTAAGTGTTCTCTTTCTGACAAATGCCACATGATATCACTCACACATGGAATCCAAAATATGACATGAGCAAACTTATCTATAAAACAGGAACAGACTCACAGACACAGTAAACAGAATTGTGGTTGCCAAGGGAAGGAGAGAGGGAAGGGACACACTGGAAATTTGGAGTTAGCATATGTAAGCTATTATATGTGGAATGGATAAACAACAAGGTCCTACTGTATAACACAGAGAACTAAATTCAGTATCCTATGATAAACTGTAATGAAAAAGAATATGAAAAATAATGTGTATATGTGTATAACTGAATCACTTTGCTGTATAGCAGAAATTAATACAACATGGTAAATCAACTATACTTCAATTTGTAAAAAATGTTTCCTTTCTACAGAGACATTCTCATCAGTACACTGTCTCCTCCATTTTAAAAAATGATTAACTCTCTACATTCTGACTTTCCTCTCCATTTATTACTTGAATTTTCATTTCTGTTTACAACAACAACCTACAAGGTTGTCACTATTCCAATCTCTCTCCTTTCATTTTCTTGTAAACATACTCCATCCTTACATTGAATTCCTCTGGTCAAAGTCATCAATGGCCTACTCTAGGTTAAATCCATTGTTCAGTTCTTAGTTTTCATAGACAAGAATACTGGAGTGAGTAGCCATTCCCTTCCCAGGGGATCTTCCTGACCCAGGGATCGAACCTGAGACTCCTGCATTGCAGGCGGATTCTTTACCGTCTGAGCCACCAGGGAAGCCTGCTTTATATGCTATGTTATGTTAATCTAAGACATCACTATTTTATATGCCAATTAAACATTCATATGCCTGCAACTGCAAAGTGCATTCTAACTGCAGAGCTATTAAATGTTTTATTAAAATGAATGTTTAAGATTTGGTGAATTACAGTACTGCATTTGTCAGCAATATTTGACACTATTAAACCTTCCCTCTTTTGAAAATGCTCCTCTCTTGGCTTTCAAGCAACCACACTCCCTTGCTTCTTTTCCTATTCTATCCGCTCCTCCTTTTCAGTCTTCTTTGCTGGTTCCTCCTCTTCTCCTAGACCTCTAAGTATTGTGGTGTCCCAGGGCTTGGTCCTCTTCTGTATCCTCATTCTCTCCCCTTAGATGATCTTAATCAGGTTCATGCTTTTAATCTTATCTAAATGCTAAGTCCTACATTTTTGTGTCTAGCTCCAACTTCTCTTCTAACTCAAGACTCATGTAATCAACTTCTGACTCAATTCTTCCATTTAGAGGTCTAACCGACATCTCAAACTCAACATGACCAAAATTTTATTCCTGATTTCCATCCCCCACCACACACACACACACACACACACACACACAAAATATAAGCTCTATGAGGACTGAGAACTTGTCTGTATTGTTTATTGGTTAATGTGTCTGATTGACAGCACCATAATAGTACCTGGCACACATAGAAGACTCCACAGATTAGCTAAAGTGATCCCTTTAAAACACAAGTAGGGCTTCCCTGATGGCTCATTGGTAAAGTATCTGCCTGCCAGTGTAGGGGACATGGGTTTGATCCCTGATTCAGGAAGATCCCACATACCGCGGAGCAACAAAGCCCATGTCCACAACTATTGAGCATATGCTCTAGAAACCAGGAGCCTCAGCTACTGAGCCCACGTGCTCTGCAGCAAACGAAGCCACTGCAATGAGAAGCCAAGCACCACAGCTAGGGAGGAGTCCCTCCACTCTGCAACTAGAGAAAAGCCTGTGCAGCAGAGAAGACCCAGCACGGTCAAAAACAAATAAATAATAAATTTTAAAAAAGTAGATCAGGCCACACCTCTGCCCTGAATCTTCCAGTGGCTGCTCCTTTTATTCAGAGTAAGAGCCTGGATGATGAAAGCCCTACAAGGCCCCTCTCCATGTGGGCACCCCACCACTAGCCACCCCGTTACCTCTCTGACCCGTCTCCTACTGTTCTCTCATCACTCACACAACTCAAGGAACACCGGCCAAGGTATCCCTCACTAAGTAGGCAATCCTGCCTCAGGGCTTTTGCACCCACTGTAGCCTGTTCTAAGATTATTCTTTCTCCAGATTTCATATGACTTGCAACGTTCACCAGGTCTGTTCACCAATGTCACCTCAGTGATGACTAAGCTGATTGCCTCATTCAAAATTACAATTCCAGCCTACCCTCTTTATTGGCTGCTGGGTTCATTCTCCCTTGCAGCATGGTTCACCTTCTAACATACTATATAATTACTCATTTATAATGTTTAGACATATATCATGTTATTACTAGTCTTACCCACTAAACTATAAGCTCTCTGAGGGCTTGGAATCCGTATTGTTGATTAACTGATGCATTTATTTGACAGCTCAAGAATTGTGCCTTGTACACAACAGGCTCTTGGTAAATATTTGTTAAATTAATATAAAAAGCAGATGCCAGGACTATCGATTCTAAAAAGAAGGCAAAAATAATTATTTGCCTTATGCAAACTGAAAAAGAAAAGTCTTATCATTTGAGAGATTTTGAGCCAATGCTGACAATGGGGAGGTCTGTTGCTGTTGTTCATTCTCTTTGTTTAACCTCTCGTAAAGGGCAGAAAACAATACCCACATCAGAACCAGACATGGTGCATCTCTGAGACTGATTTTGTAACAAATGGTTGTACTAGGAAAATGGTTGACATTCTTCATCTAGAAAAAGGAATTTCAGACTGGCTAGGGTGGAGGGATGCGTAAGAGAAGGTTTCTCGTTTTTATCCACAGCAGTGATTTAATGAGCCCTGACAATTACACACAAACACTTGAGGATGAAAAGAAGATTAATTAGTAATGCTATCTAACACTCCTTTCTCTCTCTTTCTACAGAAAATATAAAATGTAATCTGAAGCATCTTAAGCAGACCAACAGTTCTGTTTTAATTAATTAGCTAATAGAAATCAGTTTTCCATTATACTGTCAGTCTCTTTTAAAAAAGAAAAAATCAGACAGACATTCTGTTTATACCCCAAACCACTTTTATAACCAAAACCAAAAGAAGTGTTTTCAGATGCCCTGGCATTTATGACTGGAAAGAAATAAATATTCTGAAACATTCCAAGGCCTTGGAACACTAAAATGAAAGCTGAATGTGTATTTTTATCTTCCTAATACAAGCTCTTTCATGTCAGGCAACTTGGTTGTAAATTAAAACAAATTTTAAGATAAAAACAATGAGTCACTTGAAGGATAATTAAAAGTGAAGTTTGTGGAATAAAATGAACAATAATAGAAAAGTAATAAGATTACATATTTAATAAAAGGTAAATATATCAAAATTATGGAAGAAAAATAAAGCAATTCTGAGTAAATGTCTCTCAAAATTATTTCGTAAAAATGAATAGTTAGTAAAACAGAATGCTATTTCTGAGCATTAAAAAAACAAAAACTACATGTGTCTGGTTAGATGCCTTAATCATCACCTGGCTGTATGAACGACTCACCTGTCTGCAATCCCATTAACAATGATCACCATACCAACCTTCCACATCAATACTTCCTAGTGGAACAAATGGTTGGTACTCAAGATTTTTTTTAAAGACTTGAAAAAATATACTTAAATGCTCATAGCTTTTAAATGCTCAAAAGCTTAAAACCCAATCATTCAATTATTGACAAGAACAAACTTACTGACATGGGCAATCTGGTCCTCTCTTTGCAAAAGATAGTGGGAAAGTTAGAGGAATTGTTTATGAAAATGCCATATAAAATATTCCTTTAGCTAACCCTACAGGGGAAATTATATTGCAATACATAAAAGTATCAAATCAATGCAGTTGTGCACCTCACATTTACACAACATTATGTGTCGATTACATCCCAGTAAAAAACTGAAAAAGAAAAGAAAACCTTCCAAACACTGGTTGAGAGGCCATCTCAGACTGGGGCAAGGGTCTAAGTAAAAGCAGTATTGAATAGGTGGCCAATTAGAAAATCCTTTACTTATGATCAAAGTTACTAGGTAACTAAGGTAAATATTAGATGCTTGGCGTGGCTAGATAAGACACTGAAGATGCATGTATAACTGAAAAATTGAGGAGCAATAACTGATGTTTGTTGCATCTGAAAAGCAGATCAGTTTGGGTCCAACCATACCGCTGGCTTCAGTATTTGGAGGTAAAACCCCTTTACTAGAATAGAAGAACATATTCACAGCAGGTCTCAAAAACAAAGATTATACACACCAAATATATTGAAATGACTCAAAAATTATCCACACTAAATAGCCAAAGTTTATAAAATGTTATCCTTACCTGTATATTTTCTTTACTAATAAGAGGTTTTCCCGAGTCAAATGATTGAAATTGCTGTCAATATAGAAAATGTTAACATTAGAAACAAGAGTACTGAGTGGTCCATTAGATGAAAACATTATTGTGTTCTAAACTATTTTTAAATACAATTTTTACTATAAAAGTAATACATGCTCAGAAAAGGCAAGTATAGTATAAAGAAGAAAGCAAAAAAATCTTTAGGTTGTTAATGTTAATATCTTGGTGTCTTTACTACCAACTTCCTTCTGATGTATTTTAAAGCTTTATATATGGAGTTGTGTTCCTTTTCACTAAATGTTACATCATAATTATTTTCTTAAGCCATTAAGTTATTTGTAAACCTCATCCAACAGCTCAATGACACTCTAGCCTACAAATGTACTGGGGTTGGCCAAAAAGTTTGTTTGTAACATTCTATGGAAAAACCTGAGAGAACATTTTGGCCAATCCCAGTGCATAATAACTTATCCTCTTGCCTATTGTTAGGCAAAGAGGACAACTTTCCACCTTCACCCCACCATTCAGCCCTGTACTAAATAATATTGGTGATGAGTATCTCTGATTAGCACCTTTGAATAGATTCCTGGAAGCAGAAGTGCTGGATCATAAGAATAAGAGGCTTCCCTGGTGGCTGAGACAGTAAAGAATCTGCCTGCAGTGCAAGAGATCCGGATTCCATCCCTGTGTCGGGAAGATCCCCTGGAGTAGGAAATGGCAACCTATTCCAGTATTCTTGCCTGGAAAATCCCATGGACAGAGGAGACTGGCGGGCTATAGTTCATAGGGTCACAAAAGTCAGACATGACTGAGCGACTAACACAAACACACAGCTGTTTACCTTCCACCCACGTTGTATGAAAAGGATTAGTGCAGTTTCAACGGCATTGCATATTAGCGCCTATATGTGTATATATATATATTTTTTTTTTTTTTGCCAGTTTGAGGTAAAATTGTATTACTGTTCAGAATGATGCTTTTTGTGGTTCTTCCCTTGTTTGTGAGTTACCTGCTAATATGTTCTAAATATAATGTTGCCTTAGAAAACATTCCATTCATTTGCTGCAGAACATTGCTGTATCATTATGAGTGTGCATCCCCCTTGGCACAGAAGACCTTTTAAAAAGGCACCTGTTCTCAGGCATCAATACTAATACCTCACTCATCCTCGTGGTCACCTAGAAGTCACCAGCATCTTCCATGAATAGGTCACTCATATGTGGATGGTATCCTACTTCAAGCACCTGGACCTCTCTACCTGAGGGTAGTCTGTGGCCACAAGAGAGTTTCAGGAGAGGCTGAACACATAAGGAGCAGCCACTACCCCTGAGGGGTGACGGACTGTCTCTCCGTGGCCCCGACTGCCCATGGCAGTGATCTCATTAACACTCTTTGGAGTGGTTTTCCTTATTTTGCTGTCTGACTTTTCCCCTTACTCACAGTTCTTCCTGGAGTCACCGCCCAAACACACTGTGAAAGGAAAGTTGCTCAGTCGTGTCCGACTCTTTTGACCTCATGGACTATATCTATATAGTCCACAGAATTCTCCAGGCCAGAATCCTGGAGTGGGTAGCCTTTCCCTTCTCCAGGAGATCTTCCCAACCCAGGGATCAAACCTAGGTCTCCCACATTGCAGGTTCATTTTTTACCAGCTGAGTCATAAGGGAAGTCCCCTGACCATACTACTTGTTCCCAAATCTTTATCTCAGGATCTGCTTTTGAGGGACCTCTAAATCAAGACATCACTCATAGCTCTTAAGGGAAGAAAGTGTTGATAAGTGTTTAAAGACATTCTTTTTATTTTATTTTTTTAAGATAGTCTATCTCCTTGAATACGTTGAAAAGTGAGTAAGCAAATCCAGGGTGAACCTTCTGGTGATATAATTTGAAGAAGTTTAATGATAGGACTTTAGATTTGGTGATGAGAACAGAAACTCAATATGAGTACGTTTTAAAATAGAACTTTTTAAAAGCCTGTGAAAAGTCCAATCATAATCTGTAAGATTTTTTTTCAGTAACTGCTTTTACACTGAAATCTAATTCATTAATCCTTTCTTTAAATAACTAGCCTGCAGCCTAATAACATTGGCACCTATTTTAATTATAAACCCTGAATGCACTTCCTCTTTTAATTATGCTTTTTCAATTCCCAACTGAAGCTGGAAAGCTGCACAATAATTTTGAGAATAAAAAATGTGAAGTCACAGTCCATCAGGAGACAATTTGCCCCCACTTTTGTCTTATGCAAACAAGTTGATAGAAAAAAATGAAGTTTGGAATTTATCTGTATACATAAGTTTCAGTTTGGATTGGCAAGCTATAGTCCATATGTCACAAAGAGTCGGACACAACTGAAGCGACTGAGCACCTGAGTTTCAGGCTGCTTGTTTATTTGCTTTGGTGATACCAGTGACTACTGAAAACTTTCTCTTGCTTCCCATTCTACCCAGCTGACTTCCCTTTCCTTCTTGTCTTCTGGACCCAAAGTGTGGAGGATCCTACATCCAGTCCTCTTGACTTCTACTTTTCACTGTGCCTTGGTCCCCAGCTGATTTCATCCAGTCCCATGATTTTTTAACTCTCTGTTAATGCTCCCAAATTTACCTGCAGCCCTAACCTCTCCTCTGAATCATAGACTCTCTGCACCTACACAGGGAGCCTCTCCACCTGTTTGTCTATTAGGAATCTCACACTTAACACTGTCCACCCTGCCTCAGAGCAGCAGCACTCCCCATCTCAGTCAACAAAAACACTTTCCTACCAGCTGCTCATGTTGAAGCTGTGTGGTCATGCTTAACTTCTTTCTTTTACCTCCTATATCTCAACCAGCATCAGCAAATGCTGTCAGCTCTGCCTTAGCTACACATCCAGAACTTCACCACATTTCTTTCCTCCCACCCCTGTTACCTCTAACCATGGTCATGTCTCACTCAGCTCATTTGCAAAGCCCTTCTCCCTGGTCTCTCTATTTATACTCAACCTCATCCACCACCCATTCCCCAAATAGCAAGCAAGTAGTTCTCTGAAACTTACTACTATTGCATCAGTCCTCTTTCAAAGCTTTGCCAAGTTTCTCATATTCAAAGCAAACTCTAGTCCTCACCCAGCCCTGTGTGATCCAACATGACCTAGCTCCTGGGTGCCGCCCTGGCCTCCTCTCTCTCTCCAGTCTGGGCCCAGCCTCACATGGCCTCTCTAGTTTCCCACAACCACATCTTCCAGGCCTTTCCTCTTATACTTCCTCTTATTTGGAAGGCTGTTCCCTCAAATCTTCCACTCCTTATTAGATTTCCCAAACCACCCTCAATAAGACATTCGCCCACCACTCTGGCCACTTCCTATCCCCTCAACTCAGCTTGATCATCCTTCACACCACTGTCACCATCTGACATATAGTTGTGTGCTTAATATGCTTATTATCTGTCTTCCTCACTAGACCATCCAGTGGTAATGTGCCTTCAGGAAGGTAAGAACTCCATTTATATTTCCATGGCTCTGTCTCCATGTCTGGAATAGTGCCTATTTCAGTCAGCATTCAATAAATATTTTTCAATGAATTAAAATATGATTTTAATAACAAAACTATTTATAATAAGGAAAGGTTGTTGCTTGAGAAACAAACAAGAAAACACTGATCATTTAACCCAGGCAACAAGATGAATTAGTTGGGCCATAGAAAATGAACCAAAAAATCCAACAGACTTCCAGATAGACAGCTAGCTAGATAGAAATACAGTGGAGGGCTGATTCCAGGATTCATCCCCCAACCTCCTTTACCAAAATCTGCGATGCTTAACTACTTATATGAAATAGCACAGTATTTGCACATATCTTAGGCATATCCTCCATATACCTTAAATCATCTCGATTATTTATAATGTCTAATTCAATGTAAATGCTATGTAAGTAACTGTAAATACAATGTAAATGCTATGTAAGCAATTGTTAGCAGGCAAATTTGAATTTTACCTTTTGGAACTTCCTGGAATTTTTTTCCAAATATTTTGAACCATGGTTGGTTGAAACTGTAGATGTATAGACACACACACACACATATCCTATCACCTACTGAATGTCCCTCTTAGGCTAAAAAGTGAAAGAATCCAACCTGGGTCTCCCACATTGTAGGCGGATTCTTCACTGTCTGAGCCACTAGGGAAACTTTCCTCTTAGGTTACCTCAGTACAATAAATATTAACACTGTAGCAGTCATACTGAGAAAAAGCAGCAACATTTTAGTGGGACACACTGAAGTAATGTATGCATTATATGTAAATATACTGTCAGCCTATGCAAATATTTTTCAAGATTTACAGCCATTCCACAGTTTCTTTTAGGTCCTCCAAATGTGAATCCCACCAGCACGTGTGCGTCTGTCAGTCTCACTCCTCACACACATGGTCCCTCCTAGGAAACTGACTTGTTCCCTTCTCCTGTTTCCTTTATCGCTCCTGTGGATGAGTGTCCAAATATCTAACCTAAGCAAGATCACCCAGTGATTCCCAAATCATTGAAAACACCAAAGCAGATGAAAATGATAGCTCATCTGATTTAAATTTAAAGGTCAGTATTCAGTCCCTGGGTTGGGAAGGTCCCCTGGAGAAGGGAATGGCAACCCACTCCAGTATTCTTGCCTGAAGAATTCCATGGACAGAAAAGCTTGGTGGGCCACAGTCCATGGGTCACAAAGAGTCAAACACGACTGAGTGACTAATACACACATTCATTTTCAAGGATGCTTCACTTATGCAATTTACAAATAGCAATTAAGCAAGCCAGGTAAAACTCTCTCCCAGTCCAATCAGTTCAGTTCAGTTCAGTTGTTCAGTCGTGTCCGACTCTTTGTGACCCCATGAATCACAGCACGCCAGGCCTCCCTGTCCATCACCAACTCCCGGAGTTCACCCAAACCCACGTCCATCGAGTCGGTGATGCCATCCAGCCATCTCATCCTCTGTCGTCCCCTTCTCCTCCTGCCCCTAATCCCTCCCAGCATCAGAGTCTTTTCCAATGAGTCAACTCTTTGCATGAGGTAGCCAAAATACTGGAGTTTCAGCGTTAGCATCATTCCTTCCAAAGAACACCCAGGACTGATCTCCTTTTAGGCTTGACAAACTAGAACATTTTCTCCTCATAAAAATCAGAAGAAATTTGAACATATGCCTAACTTTTTGGTATAAATTATTAATATATAAATCAAAATGTCCAAATAAAACTTGAAGAGAGACTGTTTTGACTAAAAATGTTAATTAGAAATTACAAGCTCAGATTCAAAAGTCTAAGAGGCAGTGGCTAATAAATATGTCCCCTGAGACTTTCCATGATAACACAGAGTCAAAATTCCACAGTCAAAACCTACACCCAGACCACACTCCTATCCTTGTCTTGATACCCACCCCTCCATTTCAGACAAAGGAAGCCTTGTGTATGTCTGAGGTTAGCTCTAATCAGTCTTGGTGGCTCATACGGTAAAGACTCTGCCTGCAGTGAAGGAGACCTGGGTTTGATTCCTAGGTCAGGAAGATCCCCTGGAGAAGGGCATGACAATTCACTCCAGTATTCTCGCCGGAGAATTCCATGACAGAGGAGGCTGTCATGGACAGAGGAGTCCGTGGTGTGGTAAAGAGTCAGACACTACTGAACAACTAGTACAATAATCATCCTTAAAAGAAGTCTGCAGTGCCAGAGACTTGTAAATACCATTAGTGGAAGGATTTCCTAGATTTTAGGAATGTAGTTTTCAAAATGACCTTGAAAAGGTTAAAAAACAGCTTTGAATTAAATCGGCAGGCTTACCTTAAGTTTTCCAGTAGGTTTATAGCTGGTGGGTACTGAAGAAGGCATATTTTTTGCATAAAATATCTGGGATAGCTCATGAAAGGCTTCAGAAAAGAATCTTAAATCTGTAAGGACTTCTACCTTTAAAGGAATGAAAACAAAAGAGAAATACTAAATTAAACCATTTGTTTTACTTACTAAATTAAACCACTTGTTTTACTTACAAAATTAAACTTTTAGAGAAAAATCATCAACTTTCTGATATCCAAGATGTCTGCTTCGTATTGGAAATGCATTATAAGTTAACATTCAGACAAAACGGTTGTGGAGATGCATGTGTCTGTGCCTAAGCCAGCTCACATGTACAGAGACCAAGAAAATAGGGAATCAAGCAAGTAACTTTTCAAAACAATGGCCATTCATCAGTAATAACAGATGCAAACACATTTAAAGAAATAAGATAGACATGGAAGCATTTTAAACAATTTACTTCATCTTTTGGTCCTCATGGTAAAGTATGGCTAACACTTTGGCCACCTGATGTCACCAACTCATCGGAAAAGACACTGATGGTAGGAAAGATTGAGGGCAAGAGGAGAAGAGAACAGCATGGCATGAGGCAGCTGGATGGCATCACTGACTCAATGGACATGAGTTTGAGCAAACTCCAGGAGACAGTTGAAGGACTGGGAAGCCTGGCATGTTACAATCCATGGGGCCACAAAGAGTAGGACATGACTGAGCAACTGAAAAACAACAAAATATGGTTTCAAACAAAGACAAAACAGGGACTTTGCTGGTGGCCCAATGGTAAGAAGCCCCCTTCCAATACAGGGGACTCTCCATTCCTGGTCAGGGAATTAAGAGCCCACATGCCACAGGGCAACTAAGCCCATTTGCCACAACTACTGAACTGGCACACTCTGAAACCCGTGCAACACAATTAGAGAGCAGCCCACCAGCTGCAACAGAAGATTCTGCATGCCACATCTAAGACCCAAGGCAGCCAAATAAATGAAAAAGAAAGACAAAACAAGATACTTCTGCTTTCGCTAATACTCTGAGGGATGTCAAACAAACCAGGAGGTGAATTCCACAGTGCATCAGCTGTTCATTTTCTTATCCACAATGAATGGACGCTGTTGATTTTATAGACATGTACTTAACAGCATTAGTCAATTGGTAACTATATATTGTACATGGTTTATTTTGAATATAACCTAGCTAGACTTTCAATAAAGACATTACAAGAAGAAAAGGAAAGATCCTGATCAAATACATGCATTTGTTCCAAATGTAAATTGAACTTCTCTTCTGCACAGAGCCATCTTGAAGGTTACATTCATTGGACAAATTATTAGCTAAATTTAAGTGATACATGAAGATATCTCTAGTATGAAAAGACATAAAAGGTACTGACAAAATACTATGTTTCAAATTGTGATCTGGAGGGACTTCTCTGAGAAGAAAACTTTCAAGAGAATATTTGGGAAATGATATGATGGAGGGAGATGTGAAAATCTGCTGAGGGCACCTTGAATACAAAGGTCATGTGGTGACAGAAGCAATCCTGGGGTCCTGGTGTGTTCAGGGAACAGCCTATGTGGCAGGAGCTTAGAGAAAGGAGAAGAGGGTTGGCAGCTAGGTGTGAATGGTGGCCAGTCGACCAGAGTGGAGCCTTGGAATTTGATTTTCTGCATGATAAGTGATTGAAGAGTTTTTAACAGGGCAAGGTCTGTACCTGACTGATGTTTTGAAAACGTCTAGTGAATCACAAGCTGGAATCAAGACTGCCAGAAGAAATATCAACCACCTCAGATATGCAGATGATACATTCTAATGGCAGACAGTGAAGAGGAACTAAAGAGCCTCTTGATGAGGGTGAAAGAGGAGAGTGAAAAAGCTGACTTAAGCATTCAAAAAAATTAAGATCATGGCATCTGGTCCCATCAATTCATGGCAAACAGGGAGAAAGTGGAAACAGAGACAGACCTTATTTTGTTGGGCTGCAAGATCACTATGGATGGGGACTGCAGCCATGAAATTAAAAGACACTTGCTCCTTGGAAGGAAAGCCATGACAAAACCTAGACAGCATATTAAAAAGCAGAGACATTACTTTGCCAACAAAGGTCCATCTAGTCAAGGCTATGCTTCTTCTTGTAGTCATGTAAGGATGTGAGACCCGGACCATAAAGAAGGCTGAGTGCTGAAGAATTCATGCTTTCAAACTGTGGTGCTAGAGAAGACTCTTGAGAGTCCCTTGAACAGCAAGATCAAACCAGTCAATCTTAAGGGAAATCAACATTGACTATTTATTGGAAGGACTGATGCTGGAGCTCCAATACTTTGGCCACCTATGCAAAAAGCCATCTCATTGGAAAAGACCCTGATGCTGGGAAAGATTGAAGGCAAAAGGAGAAGGTGGCAGAGGATGAGACGGTTGGATGGCATCACTGACTCAATGGACATGAGTTTGAGCAAACTCTGGGTGATAGTGAAGGACAGGGAAGATTGGTGTGCTGCAGTCCACAGAGTCGCAAAGCGTCGGACACAACTTGGCCACTGAACAGCAACAAGTGACTTCATAGAGGACAGAAAATAGTAAACTGGGAGCAAGGGGTAAAATACACACTTGGATGAAGGTGACTTCTATCTAAAACAAAATCCAATTTATCCTTGACACATATACTCATCTTACTCTCTTTTCCTTTATATTATCTTAGGAATCTCAAGAGTGTACCAATTTTAAAGAAATAAAAAGAAGGTGAGTTAGAAGGAAACAGAATGTGAGAAGAACATAAAAATAAAACATACAAAGTCAGGAGAATATTTTTAACGAAGAGAAAATGGCTTCCTATTGAGTTGCACACTTTGGCTCTTGCCTAAAACACTTTGGGCTCTAATCTCCCTGGTGTCATATAATACCAAAGCAGGCATTAGGGCATCGACTGAACTCCCTGCTCCTTAGAGGAAACGTTTCCTCATATCTGTGTGAGGTCAGTCTCCTCTGGTCTTGACTGTGAGATTGCTGTACTAGGACCACTTATAACTGTTCAGGCTACCTCTGGTTCAGTTTATCAAATGAATCTGCCCATTTGAAAAAGCCATGGTGATATTAATAGACATGTATTTTCAGAAACACCATGAACATAAACAGAGAAGGCAATGGCACCCCACTCCAGTACTCTTGCCTGGAAAATCCCATGGATGGAGGAGCCTGGTAGGCTGCAGTCCCTGGGGTTGCTAAGAGTCGGACATGACTGAGTGACTTCACTTTCATGCATTGGAGAAGGAAATGGCAACCCACTCCAGTGTTCTTGCCTGGAGAATCCCAGGGACTGGGGAGCCTGGTGGGCTGCCGTCTATGGGGTCACACAGAGTCGGACATGACTGAAGCGACTTAGCAGTGAACATACACAAGCCAGGTAGAAAAAAGAACCACCCATAAATCAACCATTCAGTCACACAAATACAGAGCTATTGGTACCCTTCCCAGGAGTGCTGGATGTTTTGACAGTAATACATCTTCTAGGAAGCCAGACAAGTTGATCATAAAGAGGTCTTAAAGCTTTCCCTGAAAGACATTAGAGCACTGACAGAGACTTAACAGTGTGATTTATTGCTGTTTGATTTGTCAGAAACCATCATAATTTACTGTTTCCTGACTATGACTCTTCTCTTTTCCCACTCACGGACCCCAGTTTAGTTCGGGAAGGTCAGACAAATTACTCACAGGGGCTGTCATTCCTTCTTCCGTATGATGCAACAGTTGCCCCTTTTCATGGATTCTGGCAATGCTGTAGTTGAGTTATGCTATGCCTATAAGATGCTACTCTCATCTCACTCTACTCCTAGCACTCTTACCACATACATCTATCTCACCCTTCTCCTGATCAAAACTGTGTCATGAATTCCCCCTCTCAGACCAAGACTACAGGAGACTCTCCATAGTTCTTCATTGACTTTTAAGCTATTCTACTCTAGTACAAAAAGAGTTGCCAAGTTGACTCATTGGAAAAGACTCTGATGCTGGGAAGGATTGGGGGCAGGAGGAGAAGGGGATGACAGAGGATGAGATGGCTGGATGGCATCACAGACTCGATGGACATGAGTCTGAGTGAACTCCAGGAGATGGTGATGGACAAGGAGGCCTGGCATGCTGCGATTCTTGGGGTCGCAAAGAGTCGGACACGACTGAGCGACTGAACTGAACTGAACTGAACAATCCAATAAAAAATAGTCATTTAATCAAAAATTTTGTTCAAGACTCTTTCAATGCCTTTCTATCTCCTTCTGACATGGTAGTGATGATCACTGCAACCCTGCCATGCTTCTTGTCTCCTAGTGACACCAGGGTAACACTGTCACCCTACTCTGACTCCACACCTCCTCATTTCTCTCACTGCTCACCCTCCACACTATGTCTCAGCTTGGAGTTCAAGACTGGGCCCACGGTCTCCTCCACATGCCGGGCCTCTGGTGTCCTTATGTCATCTTCTCCAAACTGCCTACTCAAGACCCCCACTCCAGTCTAACCAAGCGCCCTCAGCCCCCTAAAACAAGTCAACACTTTCTCACCTCTATACCTTTCACACAGTTGTCGGCTGACAATGTTCCCTTCTTCCTCTCTCCTGCTCAGTTAGTTCTACTCTTTTCAAACCTAAATCTTATCTATGTACTTGGTAAAGCCTAGAGACCCAAAGCCCTTTTCCCCTCTTTCAAGCTTCTGGGAATGGTGTTCATCACACTCATCTGGAAATGATCAATTGGGAGGTACACACATAATGTCCTGTCTCTCTTCCC
This sequence comes from Aepyceros melampus, assembly GCA_006408695.1. Classification (NCBI taxonomy): domain Eukaryota; kingdom Metazoa; phylum Chordata; class Mammalia; order Artiodactyla; family Bovidae; genus Aepyceros; species Aepyceros melampus. The sequence continues at coordinate 687,231 of SJXQ01005842.1, forward strand.
CATTTTCACTTCCTTACAAGCAAAGGCCATGGGTTACATTTTTTCCATCAGAGTTACTAACGGTGCCTTTATTAGGAGATACTCAATAAATGTTCTTCAGAGATAAAGCAGTAAACATTTACCAAGTATCTTCTTGATGAGTTCCCACTGAACACCAAGGAGAATGTGGATAGTAGGCATGTGATATATGTCTAAAGACTTTAAATTCAATTTAATAATTAATTACTGAATATCAAGTATATGAATTTACTACTCAAGACACTATAGGAACCAAATGATGAATAAGACACACGCCCTAGCCTCAAGAATTTTTCAGTTTTGAAGAGAGTACTATCTTAAAAACAGAGAGAGAAAATTTGTATGCAGCTTTTTAAACAGTGTTATTGAAATTCAAAAGTCAGAGAACTCTTAAAGAGTTCAGTAACTGAGAATTCATGGCTGAAAACCAATTACTTATTCCTAGGTTAAAATGTATTATCCTAAGAGCCTTAGAAAGTCTCTTAGAGAAGGTATTATCTTTATTAAGAAATAGAATGTGATAGACTATTTGGTCTGAAAACACAGGCTCATAGGTTGGGTTCTAGAAAGAGCAGTTCAAAGGGAAATCTTATTTTCCCTTGTTACAACATTTAAAGGATCTGAGGAAGGAGGGTTTTTCCAAAAAAGGAGGACAGCTCAGCCAAGGGAGTGTTGGTGCCACTCACCCCCAACTGAGCGTGCACATCTTGTCCCAACCCCATGTTCAGTAACGTCTAGTTGGCAGGCTGAAGTCAACTGCAGTGGGAGTATTTATCCCATGGAAATTGCAAATGCTACAAAATGCTATAAAATCAAGGCTTTTATATTTTTTTAGAGTGGGTTGTGGAGAATTTACCAGCACGAAATATTTTAAACTCAGAGATGCCAAATATTCTAAGTTGCGAGTGCCTCCCTAGTGACTCCATGGTAAAGAATATGCCTGCCAATGCAGGAGATGTGGGCTTGATCTCTAGGTCAGGAAGATTCTCTGAAGAAGGAAAGAGCAACCAATTCCAGTATTCTTCCTGGGAAATCCCACGGACAGAGGAGCCAGTGGTTCCCCTGACTACATGGCTACTGTCCATGTAATCACAAGAGGTCAGACATGACTGAGCAACTAAAAACAACAAACTTGCCTTATGTTCCCAATTTTCAGTAAAATCTGATATAGAAATAAAGACCTTAGGTGAATGCAATGTGTGTATGTGTGTTTTGCATGTATGTGTATGTGTTGCATGTTTGTGTGTATGTGTGTGTTTGTAAAATATGGAATAGGGTTGGATTCCTTATTAGAGATAAGGAGGTGAAGAACAGGGGGCAAATTTGCTGGCTATTGAGAGGATCCAGGTGCAAAACAAACTCAACATAAGTGGGAGCCTCTGACAATGGGTGACCAGGGGAAAAACAGAAAAGGAGACACTTGACATTCTGCACTCCACATGGGGCTCAAGCCAACTACACATGAATCTTGAAGGCAGAGAGCCTCCTGACTTTTAGGGGGTACATAATTAGTTGTAATTTAGTATTTGTGAATTTTATCACTTCAACTACCTATGCCATGAAAAACTCTTGTGCACCATGATATACAAAAGATCCTTAGCAAAAACAACTCACAAACTTGAAAAAATGACTCATTAGTCTTCATGAGAAACCAGTCATTCAGAAACGGTTGATATCTGGACTGAATGTTGTTGGGTTAGCCTGTTAACAGGCGTAGCTGTTCCTCACTTTACTGTGGGCCCAAGCATAAAATTGCCCAGAAAATCCCATGAACAGAGGAACCCGGTGGGCTACAGTCCATGGGGTAGCAGAAGAGTTGGACATGACATGGGGACTGAACAACAACAAAAAAAAAGCATAAAATGATTTAAGCTTTCTACCCAGCTCTTTCTTAAACATTATGATAATGTTGGGTAAGGTTTTTTAATATCAGTTCAACACCACGTATTACTATCAGCTTATGAGTATTAGAACCAAAGTATTTTAAGATGACATCTTCAATAGTTGAAAAATATCAAATGTCTTAAAAGCTTGAAACATACCTTGAGGATTCTTGCTTCCAGGTTTTTGACTAGGTCTTGGCAAATTACAGAAACAAAATATTGGTACAATGCAAGGAGGGCAGAATCTACCAAGAGAAAAACACTCTGCTTTGAAACATATGTTATCAAGTTAATAATCTAACAATACAATTTAACCAAATATTAGTGCAAGAGGTGTTGTACAAAATCATGATTTATTTTTTCTATATTAAAAGACTGTACTATTTGGTATAAGTGAAATGATCTGCCTAGCATACACTTCATGATTTTATCAAAACTTCAAAGTGCTATCAATGACTTATAGTTCCAAGTAGATGCCACTTAGTACCCAAACCTAGGTTTCACATTTCCATAAGCATGGAAAAATAAAACTCAAGTTAATCATACTTATTGAAAAAAATTAATTCAACATATACATATGAATTACTGAGGCCTGTGGAAACATTCTAGCAAATAAGCTATGAAATGAATGCAGAATTTAAAACAAAGGAACTCATATCCATCATCTCAATGTCAACTGCTATTGTGTTCAATTGAAATCTCTCTATCAGCAAAAAAAGTATAACATGCCTGTCATATGAATGTCAGACATTGTTGATTGAGGAAAAAAATCTAAGTCTTTGCCATCACAGAACATATATTCTACTGCTTAAAACTCAAGCTTAATCTTCACATAATATTTTTATTTTCCTAGAATTAGCCCCAAAGTTCAAGTCTTCTTGATATTCCATAGATGTATGTGAAAGCTTGTAGACTATCAATTTTTCAGCTGACCTGACCACAATTCAGCTAAAGGCAGGTGTTGAGGGATAGTTTTGTCTGGAATTTTGAACAGGTCTTAACTGCAACTTAAAACTGAAGTTCACTCCTTGCAGCTGAGTCCTGCCCCATCAAAGGAAGATGGAGCAAGAATGGGGACTTGGATCCTTATTATTTAGCAAACTATTTCCCATTATTCCACAGCAAGGGGTCCCTTGGTAAATTTTACATATTACAGAAATCTCCTTAGGTACTTCTAGAAGGTTCAGTTCAGTTCAGTTCAGTCACTCAGTCGTGTCCGACTCTGCGACCCCATGAATCGCAGCACGCCAGGCCTCTCT
>SJXQ01005843.1:0-63986 GCA_006408695.1 Aepyceros melampus
GGGATTGGGGGCAGGAGGAGAAGGGGACGACAGAGGATGAGATGGCTGGATGGCATCATGGACTCAATGGACATGAGTCTGAGTGAACTCTGGGAGTTGGTGATGGACAGGGAGGCCTGGCGTGCTGCAATTCATGGGGTCGCAAAGATCGGACACGACTGAGCGACTGAACGGGAATGGGAACAGGATCTCAAGACCAGTTTCACTGTATTCCCTGGAGCACAGAGTGCCTAACTCCACCCTGAACTCCCCCAGGGGGTGTTGAAGGTCAGCAGCTGCAACATCACAGGGTCAATCTCTGCAGAGTGTGTGAAAGTCACTTACAGTGTTCAACTCTTTGTGACTCCGTGGACTGTAGCCTGCCAGGTTCCTCTGTCCAGGAACAGAATCCTGGAATGGGTAGCCATTCCCTTATCCAGTGGATCTTCCCAACCCAGGGATCAAACCAGGTCTCCTGCACTGCAGGTGGATTCTTTACCGTCTGAGCCACCAGGGAAGCCCAATCTCTGCAGAGGCAGGATGGCATATGCCCTCATTGTTGTTCAATAGCTGTCAAGTGCTCTTGACACATGCCAATTTGTAGTTGACAATATACACACACTGAATGTCCAGTAACTAATTACACCTGGCATTGTGGTTATAAAAGAATGTCAGCATGATACAGATGAAAGGAGAGACTGGGGCTTGATCTGCCTTTGTCTCCTGATCATCTATGAGAACTTGGACAGGTTACTTGATCTTCCTGAGCCTTTGTTTCCTCGTCTGTAAATTGGGATTATTATAAAATTTTCAGATTCTGTACCCTCCCCCCTCCCCAAACCATAAGATTTGTGATGGAGAGAGCAGAATGTAATCAAAGATAATCTCAAGTACTGGGTATATGGTTGGGTGAGAGATTGGTGGCTGAGGAGCCACTTTTAACTAAAGGAAATCTACTGGCTTATCCCTTACATGAAACCAACTCTTCAGTCTGAGAGCAGAATGGAGGACAAAGGAGATACTCCAGGACCCCAGGGGAACTCCAGCATAGGTGGTAAGGACATGAAAATGGTGGTGGGGGAGGGGGGACCTTAGTACACACAGATCACTTGGGACTATTGTTAAAATGCAGATAATGGTTCCGTAAAACAGGGTGGAGCCTGAGATTTTGAACATTGGGAAAGACTCTGAGTTGAGAGGGATTGGAGGCAGGAGGAGAAGGGGACGACAGAGGATGAGGTGGCTGGATGGCATCACTGACTCAATGGACGTGAGTCTGAGTGAACTCTGGGAGTAGGTGATGGACAGAGAGGCCTGGCATGCTGCGATTCACGGGGTCGCAAAGAGTCGGACACGACTGAGTGACTGAACTGAACTGAACAAATTCCCAGGTACTACTAATGCTGCTGATCCCAGGAGCATACTTTCAGTAGCAAGGATATAGAAAACAACCAGTTATGCTATCTCTTACTGGTGTAATGATATGGCAAAACGATTAGCCTCAGTAAGTAATATGAGAATTCTTTGGGGAAAAATACTGTTATATGCTTAGAAAAAAAAAATACTCTGATAAATTACTGAGTTTGGGGGTGAGGGAAAATGACTCACCAAAGGACATGTTGAAATAATTATTGGTGATCCTAAACTGCCTTTTCAGAAAGTTGGGGGGGGGCGGTCCCATGAACTTCAAGCCTTTTTTATCTGTGTACCAGGATAAGTGCAGCATCTGGGTTTGAGGGCAAACAGTAATTACTCTGCAGAGGAGGAGAGGAGTGGTAGAGGGAATAGAGATTGAATGAGAGAACTGTAGAGAGAGCAACATTAGAGAAGTGTCTGTACAGTAATTTAGAAGTTCTTTGCTTGACAATATACTTATTTTTGTTCTTCCCTTCCAAAGAATCCTTTGGACTTCTCATCAATGCTGCTGTGTATATGGTTTCTTTCTTTCTTTGCAGGGGGAGTACATTTGAAGGGGTGGATGAGCTCATAGCAGGGTCACACTAGCCTCTGTTTGGTTCTGCAGCAGCTACTGGATGGTGGGTAGGCAGGGGAAAGGGTGGCACACATCCCATCTTCTGTTGTTGAGTAATATGGCTCTGCTGCTGTCAAAATCAGTAATTAAAGCAAAGAGCAATAATGGGTTAGCAACAACACAAAGGCCCACAATAACAATGGAGATGAAAATAGGATGCTTGGCAAAAGGTTAACAGTGCTGCAGTGTTTACCTAGAAAGAGCAAAGCCATCATGCTGATCAAACTTTATTATCCATATTCAGTTCAGTTCAGTTGCTCAGTTGTGTCTGACTCTTATGAAGTTGTTATTATGAATATCTGTATTCAGGCCTCATTTATTTCATAACCTCACAAAATCATAACTCAAGGAAGCAGCACTAGTTTTAAAACATAAAATCTTAACCTGAGATGCAGGAAAGGGCTTAGAGAGGTGGTAGCTTTGAATTTCCTAAAATCATGTGCAAAAATTGTATGTATATGCATATCTTTCTAGAGAGAGGCTATATAGCTTTCAAGCAAATTGCATATTGAATGGACATATAAAAATAGTTAAGAATCACTGACTTCAAAAGAAAGCCAGGTAGCAATCTATCTATGACACTCTTGCCTATGAACATAATGAAAAAAATGGGGGGAAGGAAACTGGGAATCTTGTCAATAAAAATTAAAACATCATGCCAACGTTACACTGATATACTCTTAACAATATGAGATCTAGTCAGAGGATGAAACTTGCATCTGCTTCAGTTCAGTTCAGTCGCTCAGTCCTGTCCAACTCGTTGTGACCCCATGAACTGCAGCACGCCAGGCCTCCCTGTCCATCACCAACTCCCAGAGTCCACTCAAACCCATGTCCATTGAGTTGGTGATGCCATCAAACCATCTCATCCTCTGTTATCCCCTTCTTCTCTTGCTCTCAGTCTTTCCTAGTGTCAGAGTCTTTTCCAGTGAGTCAGCTCTTTGCATCAGGTGGCCAAAGTATTGGAGTTTCAGCTTCAACATCAGTCCTTCCAATGAACACCTAAGACTGATCTCCTTTAGTATGGACTGGTTGGATCTCCTTGCAGTCCAAAGGACTCTAAGAGTCTTCTTCAACCCCACAGTTCAAAAGCAATAATTCTTCTGTGCTCAGCTTTCTTTGTAGTCCAACTCTCACATCCATACATGACCGCTGGAGAAACCATAGCCTTGACTATATAGACCTTTGTTGGCAAAGTAATATTCTGCTTTTTAAAATGCTGTCTAGGTTGGTCATAACTTTCCTTCCAAGGAGTAAGCGTCTTTTAATTTCATGGCTGCAGTCACCATCTGCAGTGATTTTGGAGCCCAGAAAAATAAAATCAGCCACTGTTTCCCCATCTATTTGCCATGAAGTGATGGGACTGGGTGCCATGATCTTAGTTTTCTGAATGTTGAGCTTTAAGCCAACTTCTTCACTCTCTACTTTCACTTTCATCAAGAGGCTCTTTAGTTCTTCTTCACTTTCTGCCATAAGGGTGGTGTCATCTGCATATCTGAGGTTAATGATATTTCTCCCAGCAGACTTGATTCCAGCTTGTGCTTCCTCCAGCCCAGCGTTTCTCATGATGTACTCTACATATAAGTTAAATAAGCAGGGTGACAATATACAACCTGAATGTACTCCTTTTCCTATTTGGAAACAGTCTGTTGTTCCATGTCCAGTTCTATCTGTTGCTTCCTGACCTGCATACAGATTTTTCAGGAGGCAGGTCAGGTGGTCTGGTATTTCCATCTCTTTCAGAATTTTCCACAGTTTATTGTGATCCACACAGTCAAAGGCTTTGGTGTCGTCAATAAAGCAGAAGTAGATGTTTTTCTGGAACTCTCTTGCTTTTTCGATGATCTAGTGGATGTTGGCAATTTGATCTCTGGTTCTTCTGCCTGACTTCCCTTGATGTTATTCAACAGAAAATAATGGCAAATTAATCTCTATCTCTACAGTAAATATAAACAGTAACAAAACATGATGTCAGATTGTAAAAGAACAAATTCAAGTTAGATCATTAGCCCTGTCCCCCAGGGAATATTTGGCAATGTCTGAGACACTTTTGATTGTCTCAACTAGGGATGTGCTACTGGGATCTAGTGAGTAGAGGCCTGGGGGACTACTCACATCCTACAATGCACAGGACAGCCTCCACAACAAGGAATTATCTAGTCCTAAATGTCAGTAGTGCAGATGTTGAGAAATCCTGAGTTAGAATAAATAAAAATTCCCTAGCTTGAGGAGTATGAGTAACTGAAATAGGTATCTTAGGAACTGTAAAATTTCCTTCCATAAGGTTTTAAATGATCAAAAACTTCACCCCTAACTCACAAAGCACCTTAATTTTCTGCAGAGGTGAAGGTACAATCTGTGGGGATGAAGCTCTCACGAATAAGACTTGATATTTTTCAATTTCATGTCCTCACAGTTCCTGTGTTTGTAGAATAAATAAATATATCTATTTATTGCAGATGACCTGTTACTAAGTTGCCTGCCCCCTCTAGAGTCAAATGCTTTTCTCAATAGAAAGGATAATCCTATTTCACCAACTTGAAATTGTAAGGAAATTTAGATAGGAAGACCATCACCTGATCCAGAATTTAGCCAGACTGGCGGCAAGAGCCTGCTTGGAAGTGGTAGCAACCCCTGGTAAAGTATCCATATAAATTTCTCAAAGGACCAGTTTGGAATGGAATCTGCCTGCAATGCAGAAGACCTGGCTTCGATCCCTGGGTCAGGAAGATTGCCTGGAGAAAGGAATGGCAACCTACTCCAGTGTACTTGCCTGAGAAATCCCATGGACAGAGGAACCTGATGGGCAGTCCATGGGATCGCAAACAGTCGGACATGACTGAGTGACTAACACTTTCTTTTACTTTCAGCCCCTTTCAGAAAGAGAGGTGTCCCCAGTACCCATGTGACCCATGGGCTGTGTGGGGACCCTTTCCCTCCAGATAGAGCATCAAAGCTGGGTGAGTAGCAGACATTCCTCAAGCTGCCTTTTGAGCCTGAGGCATAAGAAGAAGAGCAGATTGAAATCTCTGTAACAGGCATATGTTCACACCAAAATAATGAGTGACTTTGGGGAAATAGGGAATCATCTCAGCACCTCAACAAAATAATCAAGCTACACCTGCAAGTCACCTTATTTTTGAAGTCATATAAGTAATTATTAGTCAATGAACACAGTTACAGTCTACTTGCAAAACACTACCTTTAAAGGGAGAAGATGTGATTGAGTCTAATAAGCTGAGTTATTGGATTTAAATTCATGGACACAATTTGTAAATTTATGAACATGGTCTGCATAAAACCTTCAACATTAACATTTAGTAGGCTGGAGACATGCAATAGATGCCCATCTTATTCTTAATGAATAATTGTAAAGCATTTTACACTGTTACAGACATTCTACAAAGTCGTGGTTCTGAATTTTTAAGTTGGCAATTAGTCATCTACTGGATATTCAGTGCAATAATAGTATTTAGTATGTTTTCCCAAGCCAGTCTGATTAAACAGCTAATTATAGTGCTAGTTATTGTGGTGATGGCCCCCAAGTTTAAAGGTATTCATAATAGTTAGACATGGCTATATTTGGCAGTGTTTTGCTATTGCTGTAATACACAGAGAGCTATATGAGTTATAATCTTTGCTCATTAGTGGCGTAAGGAATGAATAGTGTGCTTGCATTAGTCTGTGCTCTGTAAAAACAAATGTAGAGTCAGTTCAGTTCAGTTGCTCAGTCGTGTCCGACTCTTTGCGACCCCATGAATCACAGTACGCCAGGCCTCCCTGTCCATCACCAACTCCCGGAGTTCACCCAGACTCACGTCCATTGAGTCTGTGATGCCATCCAGCCATCTCATCCTCAGTCGTCCCCTTCTTCTCCTGCCCCCAATCCCTCCCAGCATCAGGGTCTTTTCCAATGAGTCAACTCTTCGCATGAGGTGGCCAAAGTACTGGAGCTTCAGTTTTAGCATCATTCCTTCCAAAGAAATCCCAGGGTTGATCTCCTTCAGAATGGACCGGTTAGATCTCCTTGCAGTCCAAGGGACTCTCAAGAGTCTTCTCCAACACCACAGTTCAAAAGCATCAATTCTTCTGCGCTCAGCCTTCTTCACAGTCCAACTCTCACATCCATACATGACCACAGGAAAAACCATAGCCTTGACTAGACGGACTTTAGTTGGCAAAGAAATGACTCTGAATGTAGAGTCAGATATAGAAAATCAGGAAAATCAAATGAATGCAGTGGGCTACCTTTTCTTTAAAACTTTGGCAGAGATGCAAAGCTGACCTGTTTAATGGATATGGATTGTTTCTCACATATATTTCATCTCAATTAAAGGTAAGTCTTCTTTCTTCCACCCATTCAGTGGTACACAGTACCATTAAACTAAAGCTTGAAGGATACTGATTTCCTTTACTTGTTATTCAAGAACAATGACCATAAAGAATTCTTCAGTATTTGAAGAACAAATCCAAAACCTAACTCCATGTGCCTCAGGGGACTAAAGTCTCTGAACAACCCCAGATCACTCCGTTAGTCCTTGACATAGGGGCTCTGAAACAACAACAGCAACGATTGAACTGAACTCTCCTGAAAGAAAGATATGAATGTTCCAAACCTCTCAAACTGTTCTGTGCTTTATGTAATCCCTAAGAAGAATCCTTTATGGGCTTCCCTGGTGGCTCAGAGGTTAAAGCGTCTGCCTCTAATACGGGAGACCTGGGTTCGATCCCTGGGTTGGGAAGATCCCCTGGAGAAGGAAATGGCAACCCACTCCAGTATTCTTGCCTGGAGAATCCCATGGATGGAGGAGCCTGGTGGGCTACAGTCCATGGGGTCGCAAAGAGTTGGACACGACTGAGCAGCTTAACTTCACTAACTTCAACTTCAAGAAGAATCCTGAATTATTAAGGGGAGCAAAGGCAATCACAATAAACTTAGAAATAAATTCAGTAAAAATAAGTGCATAGTATGGAAGAGATTTCTTTTTTAATGCAGAGTAATTATCCTGGAATCGGGCCTTAAATGGAACCAGGTTCAGCAAGTCCAAGTTCTAATTCCTTCTGGTTCACCCAAAAGTACCATTTTCTGTTCCTTTGGTTACTCTGTGAGTCAGATGAAAAGTCCAAATTCAGGTGTACTGACCCATGGAAAGGTCACAGGAAAGATAATGCTTTATTTGGCAGTAAAAAAGAGAATCATATTGAAACAGAACCCCTCTTATATTTTTAACAGCAACAAGAATGATAAAATAAAAAGACTGTTTCCCATTAATTAAGTGATCAGGTTGATCCTAAAAACCAGTTAACATCATGTGCCTCGTGATATGATGTATCAAGAAGAATGCAACATTACTTCTTTGGTTTTCCTGACAAAAATGAATAGTCTGAACCAAATCATGAGGGACCATCAGGTAAATTCAACCCATGAGACATTCTACAAAATAACCAGCTTCTGGTTTTCATAAATATCAAGGCCAAATAACATAAATGAGAGCTAATATTAAAGAAGAATAAAGAAACATGAAAACTAATGCAATGTATGATACAGAATTAGATCCTAGACTGGGAAAAATCAAAGAGTTATGAAATTGTTTTCAGAAAATTGGTGAAAAATTAATATGGTAGGTACTCCATATTCTGTATCATCAGGGAAATGTAAATTAAGACAACAATGAGATGATGTGTGGTTGTTAAGTTGCTTCAGTCGTGTGACACCCTGTGACTGTAATCTGCCAGGCTCCTTTGTCAATGGAATTCTCCCAGGCAAGAATACTGGAGTGGGTTGCCACGCCCTTCTCCAAGGAACGAGATATTACCACACAACTATTAGAATGGCCAAAATCCAGAACACTGACAACATCAGTGCTGCGGAGAATGTGGAACAAAAGGAACTCTCCTACACTGTTGAGAATACAGGATGGTGCAGCCACTGTGTAAAGCAGATTGGTGGTTTCTTATAAAACTAAACACGCTTTTACCGTACAATCCAGTAGTTATGCTCCTTTATCTTTACCTAAAAGAGCTAAGCATGTATGTCTACACAAAAACCTGCAAAATGATGTTTATAGCTGCTTTATTCATAATTGCCAAAACTTGGAAGCAACCAAGATGTCCTTCAGTAGCTGGAATGGAATATTTTTCAGTGCTAAAAATTAATGAGCCAGTTCAGTTCAGTTCAGTCGCGCAGTCGTGTCTGACTTTTTGCGACCCCATGAATCGCAGTATGCCAGGCCTCCCTGTCCATCACCAACTCCCGGAATTCACTCAGACTCATGTCCATTGAGTCCATGATGCCATCCAGCCATCTCATCCTGATCGTCCCTTTCTCCTCCTGCCCCCAATCCCTCCCAGCATCAGGGTCTTTTCCAATGAGTCAACTCTTTGCACGAGGTGGCCAAAGTACTGGAGCTTCAGTTTTAGCATCATTCCTTCCAAAGAAATCCCAGGGTTGATCTCCTTCAGAATGGACTGGTTGGATCTCCTTGCAGTCCAAGGGACTCTCAAGAGTCTTCTCCAACACCATACTTCAAAAGCATCAATTCTTCTGCGCTCAGCCTTCTTCACAGTCCAACTCTCACATCCATACATGACCACAGGAAAAACCATAGCCTTGACTAGATGGACCTTAGTCGGCAAAGTAATGTCTCTGCTTTTGAATATACTATCTAGGTTGGTCATAACTTTTCTTCCAAGGAGTAAGCGCCTTTTAATTTCATGGCTGCAGTCACCATCTGCAGTGATTTTGGAGCCCAAAAAAACAAAGTCTGACACTGTTTCTACTGTTTCCCCATCTATTTCCCATGAAGTGATGGGGCCAGATGCCATGATCTTCATTTTCTGAATGTTGAGCCAGAAAGTCGTGAAAGAACATGGAGGAACTTTAAGTTCATATTACCAAGTGAAAGAAGATAATCTAGAAAGTCTATATACCATATGATTTCAACTATGTGACATTCTGGAAAAGGTAAAACCATGGAGAGAATAAAAAGATCAGTGGTTTCCAGGAGTGGAGGGAAGGAAATATGAATAGGCAGAACATAGAGGATTTTTAAGGCAGTGAAAATATTCTGTGTGATATTATAATGATGGATATATGTCATTATATATTTCCCAAACCCACAGAATGTACAGTACGAACCCTAAAGTAATATGGACTTTGGATTATTACGATGTGTCAACGTAGATTTATTCTTAACAAAATGATGTACTGTTCTGGAAGTGATATTGATAATGGGGAAGTTCATGCATGTGTAGGAGCAGGGGATATGTAGGAAATCTTTGTACCTTCCTCTCAATTTTGTTGTAAACCTAAAACTACACTGCTGCTGCTGCTGCGCTGCTGCTAAGTCGCTTCAGTCATGTCCAACTCTGTGTGACCCCATAGACAGCAGCCCACCAGGCTCCCCGGTCCCTAGGATTCTCCAGCAAGAACACCAGAGTGGGTTGCCATTTCCTTCTCCAATGCATGAAAGTGAAAAGTGAAAGTGAAGTCACTCAGTCGTGTCCGACTCTTGGCGACCCCATGGACTGCAGCCTACCAGGCTCCTCCGTCCATGGGATTTTCCAGGCAAGAGTACTGGAGTGGGGTGCCAGTGCCTTCTCCACTACAGAAATAAAAGTCTTAAAAAGAATATACATTGTTGATAATAGTATTGTATCAGGTTAAATTTTCTAGTTTTGATAATCACAGTGTGGTTATAAGAGGACACTACTGTACTTATGAAATATACACTGGATTATTCACTAAAGGGGCACAGTGTCTCCAAACTTACTCTCAAAAGATTAGGGAAGGGAAATTACAGATAGAAATATAAGTAGAAATAGAAAGAGATATAAATAAAAATGTGTCTATACAGAGGGACATGCATGTATAACAGAGAAAAAATGGAAAATGTAAGTAGAATTTGGTGAATTTATTTAAAAGGTATATAAGAATTCCTTGTACAATTACTGCAAAATAAAAAGTTATCTTATAATAAGTGGCTGCCATTTATTGAGCATTTACTTCATGTGAAACCATGCTCTAGATGCCATACAGACATTAGCACAGGTAATTCCCACAATGGATTTAGGAGATAGGATGGCCCCATTTTACAGAGGTGGAAACTGAAGCCCAGAGAAGTAAAGTGATTGTTAAGTGACAGAGGCCTGGTCTCATCCTGGGTTGTCCAATGCCAAACCTGGGGTTTTGGCCGCTATACTCTCCTATCCATTAGAGGTATATTTTTATAAATATGCATGCTAGTTATCACCCAGACCTTTCTAAAGCAAGTTCCTCTGGGATCTCTAAGCTGGCTTTAATACACTCTTCCTCCTTCAGTGCAAAAGCCTGTCTCCACACAGCCATGTGCACACATAGCTCTGGAGTTACTTCTGGGGCCACAGGACAGCCAATCCCTAGGCATATCTCTGGCCTCCTCAGTCATTACCCCATCAATAAAGCCCCTGACCAGTCATCTCTTTTGTTATCCTTATTCTCTTCCTTCTTGGTGCTCACCTGGGCCCCACACTTCTCCCCAATGCTCACTGGAACCCCCTCTGATTTCCTTCTTTCTCATTTTTTTAAGTGAAAGTTGGCTCCAACCTGAGATGCTACTGCCTGTTAAACACCACCCCCACAACAGACACACAAAAACGTGCATTGTTCTGTTTATCCTCTGATCATGTTCTTCTTGGATAGGAATGGCCTTTTCCAATTGTCCAAGTGTTGGATTGTGTCACTCTAAAAGATATGTTCAAGTCCCAACCCCCAGTACCTCAGATTGCCACCTTAGTTGGCAACTGGGCTGTTGCATTAGTTAAGAGTAGATGGGGTCATACTGAGATAGGAAAGGCCCTGAATCCAGTAGGTCTGATGTCCTTAGAAGAAGATGATGTGAAGACACAAGAGGAGAGAATACCACAATGATGGAGGCAGAGACTGGAGTGATGCATCTGTCAGCCAAGAAATACCAAGGATTGCCAGTGGCAACTAGAAACTAGGAGAGCAGTATAAAAGACATTCTCTTTCAGAGTCTCTAGAAGGAACCAACCCCACTAACACCTGACTTGTGGACTTCTAGCCTCTAGAACTGTGTAAGAATAAATTTCTGTTAAGCTACCCAGTTTGTGATACTTTGTTATGGCAGCCCTAGAAGCCTGCTTCAAACTCCTCCTACATCAATCAGTAAAAATCTCTTCTCTTTTAAGGGTCCTGCCACTAGATTGTACCTCTTCTACTCCTTCTGATCACTGAAAAATACCAGCCTCCCAGCCCCTCTTAACTGGTTCACTGACCCTTTGGCTTCTTTTGTCTCCACTCCTTCCTGTTACCTGCTAATATTCATGTGTTCAGATGACCCTGTAGATGAACTAGCCAATACCCGAGCCTCAGTTTTCCACTCTAGTAAACCCCACTTTACTGGAGTAACCTCCATCTTTGGCTTGGATCAGAAATCCTTTGTAACCACTCTCAGACCAAATCCCAAATCCTTCCCAATATCATGCATTTCCTTTCTTAAAACTCTTGTTCTTCAGCCTCCTAATGTCCCCAGCTTCTTAGATCTCAGCCTTTTATTCCAATCATCCCCTCTCTAGCCTCAGCTGTTTCCTTCCTTGACTTGGCCCATATGGTTGGTGACCTAAGCTGCAATTCCACTCAGTCTCTTAATTCTTCTGCAGCCTAGCTATTTTGCCACAGCCACCAGGCAAAACTCAATATTGAAATCTGCAATGTGACTTTCCTTCTGTATCCAGATTGTCAAGTGATAGGTTGGAGAAAAATCACATCTTCAGATGGATTGGCTCCACTGCAAAGTCAGGGTTAGCACAGCAGCTCAACTCTTTTTCTTGTCCCCTGTCGTCTTCTTTCCCTTCCCCCTCAGGAATGACTGCTGACTTATACTCTTCCCAGTTTCCTCATTCTCAGTGGAGATGCTGACCCCTTCATAAGCTACAATAGCGAGTCCTTTGGTAACAAACTATTCAACACTCTAGGTCCCCTTCTATAAACACACCCACATCCATATGCACTTTCACCTCTCTCTGCCAATCTAAAAGGATAGAGTGGTGGTGGTGGTTTAATTGCTAAGTTGTGTCTGACTCTTGTGACCCCATGGACTGCAGCCCACCAGGTTCCTCTGTCCATGGAATTTTCCAGGCAAGAATAACAGCACGGGTTGCCATTTCATTGTCCAGGGGATCTTCCCAAACCAGGGACTGAACCCATGTCTCTTGGCATTGCAGGTGGTCTCCTGCAATGTAGGCAGATTCATTACTGGCTCTACCACCAGGGAAGCCAAAAGGATAGAGAGCTTTCCTCCAAATTGAAGCTATTCCTTCTGCTTGTTCTTTTGATCCCAGCCTTTCTATTTACTCTCAGACCCTGATTCTTCTTTCTTATGATGTCAACCCACTGTTAAATTTCTCTGATCTTATAATCCACCACTTATTTGATTTAGGCTCTACTCTACTGTGCTCTCCTCCCCTTAACAGTTTTTTACTTCTCATTCACTCCTCAACTCACTAAAAGCTGGCTTCTAAATTCTACAGCGATTTGCTTGTCAATGTCATGTAGACCTCCATACTTGTAATCAAGGGGTCATTTTAGCCCTATGTTGCTTGTCTTCTGTGCTAAATTTAACATTATTGGAATATTCTCCCTTGAAATTTTCTCCTTCCTTGTCTTCCGTGACAATAGTTGTTTCTATTTTTTTCACCTATAGTTCTGCCATTTTCTCCTTTTCAGTTCTCCCTTCCCGATCTCTACATTTTGGGGTTACCTGGGTTTCCTTGGTCTATTACTTTTCCCTTGGGTCATGACTTTACCCCATATGTTATTTCCTTAGCACTTCCATGATCCCCCATTGAAAATCAAGTCCCTCTCTTATACTACTTTGTAGTAGCTTCACTGTTTTGATGTCTGTTTCCACCACCACATAGTTAATCTATCAGGACAAGAACCAAGAGTTATTTTGTGCATCTACTGTATACCCAGTATTAAGTGCAGTGCCTGGCCCGTAAGGACGATGACTCCTAGATCCAGCCAGACAAGTACATTCCATGATTTCCAAGTTGATAGCTCCTGCCCTGACTTCTCTCTTGAGTCCCAGATTTATATAGTCAACTGTTTACAAGGCACCTCTATTTATATACAGAAAGAGAAGAGTGAAAAAGTTGACTTAAAGCTCAACATTCAGAAAACGAAGATCATTTTAGATGCACTAGTGTTTTAAGAAAGCAAATAGATGGGGAAACAGTGTCAGACTTTATTTTTGGGGGCTCCAAAATCACTGCAGATGGTGATTGCAGCCATGAAATTAAAAAACGCTTACTCCTTGGAAGGAAAGTTACGACCAACCTAGATAGCATATTCAAAAGCAGAGACATTGCTTTGCCAACAAAGGTCTGTCTAGTCAAGGCTGTGGTTTTTCCTGTGGTCATGTTGGATGTGAGCGTTGGACTCTGAAGAAAGCTGAGCGCTGAAGAATTGATGCTTTAGAACTGTGGTGTTGGAGAAGACTCTTGAGAGTCCCTTGGACTACAAGGAGTTCCAACCAGTCCATTCTAAAGTAGATCAGTCCTGGGTGTTCTTTGGAAGGACTGATGCTAAAGCTGAAACTCCAGTACTTTGGCCACCTCATGTGAAGAGTTGACTCTTTGGAAAAGACTCTGATGCTGGGAGGGATTGGGGGCAGGAGGAGAAGGGGACGACAGAGGATGAGAATGGCTGGATGGCATCACTGACTCGATGGACGTGGGTTTGGGTGAACTCCGGGAGTTAGCGATGGACAGGGAGGTCTGGCGTGCTGCAATTCATGGGGTTGCAAAGAGTCGGACACGGCTGAGTGACTGAACTGAACTGACTGATAGTTATTTTAGACTCTTCTGAAACTAAACTTATCTTCCTTCTTCTAATGTACTTGTTGTCTTCTCTTATTTATCTTCAGCCACTCAAATATAGAAGTCATCTTATATTCTCATTCATTCTCCTATCTAATCAATTACTTAATCTAATCTATTTTAGTCTAAATCTCTCTCAGTGTTATCCTTCCTTTCCATGTCTGTATCACTGCCCACATGGAGGGGCCACCATCTCTCAGAGAGACTATTCCTCTGTCACTTACCTGGACTGTCTGCCTTTGCATACATGCCTATCTGAGACTGAAGTCATCTAACTTAAATGCAAATTGGAACATATCACTCTCCTTTAGAAAGCCTTTTCATGGCTCCTCATTGCCTTGTTGTTGTCCAGTTGCTCAGTCGTGTCTGACTCTTTGCAACCCCATGGACTGTAGCCTACCAGGCTCCTCCATTCCTTGTGATTTTCCAGGCAAGAGTACTGGAGTGGGTTGCCATTTCCTTCTCCAGGGGATCTTCCCGACCCAGGGATCAAACCCAGGTCTCCAGCATTGCAGGCAGATGCTTTACCATCTGAGCCACCAGGGAAATGCAAATCTGAACATATACTCTCCTTTAGAAAGCCTTTTCATGGCTCCTCATTGCCTTGTTGTTGTCAGTTGCTCAGTCGTGTCTGACTCTGTGACCCCATGGACTGCAGCACGCCAGACTTCCCTGTGCTTCACCATCTCCCTTTGCTCAGACTCATGTCCACTGAGTCAGTGATGCCATCCAACCCTCTCATCCTCTGTCGTCCCCTTCTCCTTCTGCCTTCAATCTTTCCCAGAATCAGGGTCTTTTCTAATGAGTCGGCTCTTTGCATCAGGTGGCCAAAGTATTGGAACTACAGGGGTGGGGGTTGGGGGAAACCATCCAAGTTCCATGAAACCATCTAAGGTCTTCTGTGATCAGCAGGACTAGTTTTCCCAGGTGCATCAATTGGCGCTCCTTATCTTGGACTTCCTACCCTGATAATACCACATGTTCACAGGCTCATCCATTTATTCCCATGCCTTTATTTCTGCAGGTCTCGTGACCAGTGGTGCTCTTCTCTTTATACAAGTACATCACACCAAAAGTCATCATCACCAACATTACCCTCCTCATTTATGTTTCTCCCTATCTCCACCCAGACAGACTGAGTACCTTGAGAGTTGAGCCATGTCCTGTTTATTTTCATTGCCCCATGTCTTACTAGCACCCAGCCTGACACTTAATAGTTGCTCAATAAATCTCTGCCCGCCTGACTTGCATGTGCTTGGAACATGAATGTGCTGGGAGCTGGTAGTATGACAGGATAGTTTTGAAACCATTTTCCTGAGGTTCTGAGTTATTAACCAAAGAAACTTCTTCTTTGTCCAAAGGAAACAAAGACTTACATAATATCCCATATTTCCTGATGCCAGTTCTTGTACATATTAGCCTATTATGAATGGCCAACTTAATCAAGGAATAGTAGCTCATCCACTGGGTCAGTAAGGTCATCATGAAATGCTTTATTACTACCCTGATCATCCCATGCTATCCTCACAATTAAAACAAAAATCATATTCTGCATTAACTTTCCTTTGTAATCTAAGAGGATAAATAGTGCCCATGGTCACCAGCTAAATAATGAGAAAGAAAGAAAAATGTACTTTTAAAATTTGATCCTATAAATAGTGTACACACACCATTATTTTATTTCTGTCAAATCCCCCAAAGTGGGATTGTTGGATTAAGGAAAATTCCTTCACTTAAAAAATAAGCAAAAACAAATTAAGCTCCACTGTTTAGGGACTAAAACAGAAGCAGTGAACCAGGAAGAACAGTTGATCTTGGAGAGGAAGCAGTGAGCAGTGGCAGGAGGCGAGATGTTAGTTCCCTGCCCAAGAATTGAATCTGGGTAGTTTGGATGAAAGCCAGGAAACCTAGCCACCAGACCATCAAGGGATGGAGACTAGAAGCTGTTTTTCCCTGGTTTTTTGCCCCCATTAAAAAATGTATTTCTCATGGAGGCAGAAACTGTAAATGCAGGTACAGAGTTTATTATTAGAGACAGGAGAACAACAAGTGATATAGCTCACAGAGAAACAGTTTGTTTAGTTAGAATAGAAGCAAGGTAGAGATGCA
This sequence comes from Aepyceros melampus, assembly GCA_006408695.1. Taxonomy (NCBI): domain Eukaryota; kingdom Metazoa; phylum Chordata; class Mammalia; order Artiodactyla; family Bovidae; genus Aepyceros; species Aepyceros melampus. The sequence continues at coordinate 16,001 of SJXQ01005843.1, forward strand.
TACTGGGAGAAAAAGCTTGTGAGCTTCCCTCCTAATGAGTAGGAGTCAAGAGGCAGTTAAATCATTTATATAAAGCAGATCTCTTCCAGGTCTTTGTTTACCTCTAGCCAAATGTTTGGCTTCCCTGGTGGCTCAGAGCCAAATATCTGGTTTCTTTTTCCACACCTAACCCACCTAGGACCCTCCCCAACATGCTTGTGCTTCTTTTTTGGAGATGGATTCAGCCCAGAGGCCTATGGGATCACATAGGAGCATCACCTATTATGGGGTGGTGCTCCCTCCTTTTGACCCCCAAGGAGCCTTTCTGTACATGTGAAATGTCTCCCTTGTCCCAAAGATGGGAAGTATATGACCTTCTAATCTCAAGGTTCAGCCCCTCTCTGTTCCTGCCATGACTGTTATCTTAAGGTATCCGCAGGAGACAAAGCCTGGCTGTTTAGGCCATTTCAGTTGTTACTTACATTTCGAAGAGCAAACAGGGTGCTGGTTCTAGATATCTATGTAGAACCCACCTACCCTCTGTTTCAGGAAATGCAAACAGGAGGTTAGTTTTAAGTGTCTGGTCTGAAACCCATCTTTTTATTGCCCCCCAAAATATAAACCTGTGGGCCAGTTGTAAATATCTAACCTGAGGCCCATCTGTCTCCTGCCTCTCAGTGACCTGAAGAAGTTATTTCACTCTAGCCAAGGACTTATCTGTATTCTTGTTTCCACTTGTCACTATGAGCCCCAGTAGAATTGACTCAGAGTGGAGCTGCTTTGAGGTGATGTCTCTGATGAAGACAACAGAAATAAATGATTAATTCATCTAGAAGCAAAAGAGTACAAACAGTGTGTCCTTCCTGCTTTAGCTTCAATACTTTGAAAGGATGTTGCATCTGGGATGGGGTGATCTCGGTAGTAAAAGAAAACATTAAAGTCCAGGACTGGATTTAAAAAAAACCAAAACAGAAACTGTGTCCTCCCATTAGAATCTTAGGTTCTGGGCTGCACTGAGAGATAACTGGCTTCAATGCCCCTTTCCTAAGAGGGACCAAAAACCCTAGCTAAGACATGGAAGAGGAAAGTTAGCTATAGCCTCCAGGTATTGGAATGTGTGTTTCCTGAGGCTAAGTGCTTTGCTGAATCTCTTGACAAGGCAATCCTCTTTCTGATTTTTCTGTCCTCAATGGAGATGGATAAAATGCAATAATTTTCCAAATTTCAAATAAACATTTATATAACTGCTGGAAAACGTGAATACCCCATCATACTCTGCCCTACTCAACACACATACACCTCCTAGACTTTTATCAGGAACAAACCTAACAATAAGGTTTGTTCCTGATAACTCTTTGAGTGTAGTCCCATTGTCTCAGGTGACCCAGGTAGAGTGATTTTTCAGTTCATCTAGAAAGCCTTTAATGAAAATCAGGCCTGGACAGAGGTCTAGTGTTACTAATTTAAAGGAAGCAGGGCTAAAGCTACATCAACAAGAGAACACACTGCTTATATAGACCAGACAAGGCAATCTCTGGAAGGAGAACTGTCTTCCTTCTGTTTGCTTTTAGGGAACGTCAAAAGGCAATCTGGAGGCAGATCTGTGAGAGGTGAGGCACCCTCAGGCACCCTCCTGTCCCTTCACAGGAGAATGCACCCTATAGAAGGATTTTACAGAAGGGTATCAGAGAAATCCTCTATTGGCATCTTGCTGAAACCAGAGGCTGCAGAATATTCCAGGTTCAACAGCTGGCTGGCACTAGGACTCTACATCCTGGCAGGAATTGTAGGGAGTGATAGAAAGGGGAAGAGGAGATATGGAAGAATGGGGCCCAAATAGAAGAGGAGATGACTAGAAGATAAGGAAACAGAGGAAGGTTAGGAAGGTAAGCCTTCGTGGGGATTCTAACAGTTCTCAAACATGGATAACTTACTCCTCTTCTGAGAATTAAACAGAATCTTAGCTTTTTTTTTTTTTTTTAATGCCACAATTTCTGTTTCTTCCCTTAACTCTCTACTTCTTTGGGTTGTACATGAATCTTTCAAGAAAAGAATGGTTGAAATCTTCTCCCAGCAGAGTTCAGGGAAGGTGAGAAAGTAGGAGAGGTAGGCATGCTACATCTGATGGCACCTGTTCTGTCCCACGATGGATTGCTGGGTAGGGAAGGGCCACAACCAACTTGAGGGAGAGTAAGGTGATTCCCTGTCTCATCTGACTGCTGCCCCACCCTCTCAAGAGGGTCACAGGCTCCTAGCAGTTTCAGACTTTTAGTTAATATACACAAACTCTGTCAGGGATTTGAACCTATACAAAATGCTGTTTACTGCATATAATATGAACTACTGCATCCTACACAAATTATGGGGGCTTTCCTGGTGGCTCAGTAGTAAAGAATCTGCCTGCAATGCAGGAGACGTGGAGACATAGGTTCAATCCCTGGGTTGGGAAGATTCCCTGGAGGAGGAAGTGGCAACCTGCTCCAGTATTCTTGCCTGGAGAAACCCATGGACAGAGGAGCCTGGTGGACTATAGTCCATGGGGTCGCAAAGAGTAGGACAGCACTGGCATGCACGCATGAGTATTATGAAGTGTTGCACTCAATGCATAGTATGAATTATTGCATACTTTGGCCTCATCTGCCGCTTCTCTCCTGCAAAATTTTATTCTCCACAATTTGGAGTGTATTACAGTTCTTCAAACCCACCATGATCTTTCAGGAATCTATACTTGTGACTGCCTGAAATGTTTCTTTTCCCCTTTGCTGGAAAATGTATGTATCCAGGTTTGTGCTCATTGCAGCATGTAATATGTATTCAGGAAATATTTATGAAATGAAGGAATAATGGCTCCTTCATCCCCATAGAGTTAACCACTCCCTTCTTTGTACTATCTCATAACTTTCTGTACCTGTCAGTAGTTTCACTTATGCCACATTGCATATTTATGTATTTTTCAACCACAATTTTTTTTGTCACCACCATATCGAATTTATTATTCCATTGACACTATTATAGTTGACACTATTATGCTTGTGGTGACGTGGTACAAAATTTCCTGCCTTCTAGTTTCAAGGAGAATGTCTAACCACTTGTTCCTTCCTCTGTCTAGGAGAAAATCAACAACAGGCCACTTACCCAAATAAACCTCAACGTGTTTATTTAAAATTTCTTGGGGTGGGAGAATTTGAGTTTCCCTCTGAAGAAATGAGAAAAAAAGTGTTGAGTGTCTGCAGGGGTTAATAGTCAACTGCCTGTTGCTCTGGCCAAGCCATGAAAAAATCACCATGAGAAAAGAATAAAAGCAAAATATAGCAATACAGCAAAGAATAAACAAGGGAGCCTGATGGGCTGTCGTCTACGGGGTCACACAGAGTTGGACACGACTGAAGTGACTTAGCAGCAGCAGCAGCATAGCAATACAGCATAACCCACATAAAAGTACCTCGGGTTGATCAGTTGGGTTTGTCATGCCCTGCTAAGCTAAGGGAAAACATAGTGTGGACCTTGGAATGCCAGGTTAGTGCAAGTTCAAAACACTGCTTGTGCATACACTAAGATGTTTTCTCAAGGCATATGCAGGTTTATGCGAGAAGGCAATGGCAACCCACTCCAGTACTCTTGCCTGGAAAATCCCATGGACGGAGGAGCCTGGTAAGCTGCAGTCCATGGGGTCGCTAAGAGTTGGACATGACTGAACGACTTCATTTTCCGTGCATTGGAGAAGGAAATGGCAACCCACTCCAGTGTTCTTGCCTGGAGAATCCCAGGGACAGGCGAGCCTGGTGGGCTGCCGTCTATGGGGTCGCACAGAGTTGGACACAACTGAAGCGACTTAGCAGCAGCATGCAGGTTTATGACCTCCAGCCAGGTGATAGCCCTTGTACAAGAAAATAACAAAGATAGTTTAAAGTAATCAGTAAAATGGGAGACGTGATCAGGGACACTAACACAACAGACACTTTCTACTTGCCAAGACACTAAATTAAAGTGATGCGGCTCCAAGGAGCAGGGCTCCTGACCCAAGAAGCCTTGAGTCCCTTGATCCCATCTTTAAAACTTTAATTCTCTCTAGATTCTTTTCCCCAAACTGTGCGGCGACCACTTTCGATCCCTATCTACTGTGCTGGCTGCAGTAGGTGTCACCTCCTTTCTTCCACCTCCACTAGCCAAATAAGTACTTTCTGCAAAAGCATTTCTGTTGCTCTGAAATCTTGAACCAGATATGGAAAGAAATGGCATCCAATGTTCATGATGGGCTTCCCAGGTGGCTCAATGGTAAAGAATCCTCCTCGCCAATGGAGGATTCCCGCGTCAGGAAGATTCCCTGGAGTAGGATGTTGGCAACCCATTCCAATATTCTTGCCTGGAGAATTCCATGGACAGAGGAGCCTGGTGGGCTACAGTCCATGCGGTGGCAAAGTCAGCCACGACTGAGTTTCTAAGCACACTAGCTGGTGCATTTGTGATGAGGATGGTACCAAGTGGGCCCCAGAAACCCTGCAGGCGGAGCATCTCGGGTCTGGACAAACTTGTGAGGGGTCGTGAGGAGATCCCAGGGCTTGAGACTCTGCCCCGGGGGCTGAGCTGCTGCAGGAGGCCGCTGACATCTTCCTGGAAGTTGTCTGGGGCTGGAATGCCTTCCTTCAAGCCTTTGTGCCTGCGCATCTCCCTGACAACTTGCTGGGTCAGCTGGTGTGGTGGAAGGGGTCTGCAGGCAGGGTCTGGAGGTGCCAGGAAGGGGGAAGGCTTAGCTGCCTGTGTGGGCCCTGAGGTCAGTGGTGAAGCCAAAGGACTTGTCGATGTGACTTCTCATCAAATGGGGGTGCTGGCCGCCTGGGACTCCTCGAAGCCGTGGCCCCGCTTTCTGTGCAGGACAGTTGGATGCCAGGAGGCCCTTGTTGCGGACACCGAATCTCAGCAGGTGAACGGGCTCCACGGCCCCGGGTGGGCGGTCGGCACGCAGCGTTGAGGCAGCGCCGAGTGTGGGAAGCCCTGTCTGGATCCGTGCGCAGCACCAGACTGGGGACGTGGGAGCAAACGCCCCGCGAGCGCGCCTCACAGCTCCACCGCTTGAGAACCGGCTGCCTGCTGTCCCGATGGCCGTCACTGAGGTAGTGCTGGGCGACTTGTGCTCGAGAGCCCGAAGTGCCGGGGGCCTCAGCACTGTCTCTCTCACGCTTTCACCAGAGTGAGCCCTGCTGCTTGGGCTCCTGAAGGACAGACACCTCTTGGCAGTGTCCTTGGCTATGGAGTTGGGGAAGAGCCGCCTTTTGTGGACGGCCGGCTCTGCTTGTCGGGAGCTTTGGACGGCACAGCACGGAGGGACTCCTCGCTGACGGTCTACACGAGCTGGTGGAAATGCCAGTGTGGTTCTTCTCTCGGTCCTTCAGGCAGATCAATGGGTGCAGCTCATCACCCCACTGATGAAGCCATCCCCTGATTCCTCAGTGATGAGTTGCACCATGCGGACTGGCTTAGCCGCCCCTCTTCAGCCCCTGCACTGGCTTGGGCAGGTCAGTCAGGTCTTGGCTTCTGTGGGAGCTGTTAACACTGGGGTTCACACTGAACATCACCTGCATGTTGTAAGCGTGCTCAAAGATGCTGATGGCTCCTGTCTTCACCAGGAACTGGCCATACCATCAGGCCTACAGTGTGCCCCCAGGGCACGTCCCTGATGACTTTACATAGTGCTAGACCGATTCTCCATGGCCGGTCGCTTCATAGCTCTCTTGGTGTCTCAGCTGATGCCCAGCCTTGAAAAATACACAGCCTGGATCACAGTCAGCAGAAGTCTTCCCAGTGCGGAGAACACTCCGTGGTCTAAGACAGGAAGAAAAGTTAAAGAAACGTGGGCTTGAAAAAGACCTGAGTTCAGCATGGGGATTGAATGACACTTGCAGAGGGCTGTCACCTCACAGGGCAGAGGGCTAATGTCACTGTGGCTCTGCAGTTTCCATCTAGACTAATGATTGGTGACTAGAAGGAAATAATTTTCAGTTCAGAGTTCAAATGAATTTTCTAATTCTTAGAGTAGTCTAAAGGTGAAATACCTAGAAAGATACTTTATTGTCTTTAAAGGTAAATAAATAAAAATTAAGTGTTCCTTGTGGGATGAATGCAAGGAGATCCAACCAGTCCATTCTGAAGGAGATCAGCCCTGGGATTTCTTTGGAAGGAATGATGCTAAAGCTAAAACTCCAGTACTTTGGCCACTTCATGCGAAGAGTTGACTCATTGGCAAAGACTCTGATGCTGGGAGGGATTGGGGGCAGGAGGAGAAGGGGACGACAGAGGATGAGATGGCTGGATGGCATCACCGACTCGATGGACGTGAGTCTGAGTGAACTCCGGGAGTTGGTGATGGACAGGGAGGCCTGGTGTGCTGCGATTCATGGGGTCGCAAAGAGTCGGACACGACTGCGCGACTGAACTGAACTGAACTGAACTGTGGGATGACTCACATATCTGATGAGGATTGAATTTAAGGACTTTTTGGTGTTTCCCAACGTGGCATCCTTTAATTCACTTAACGGTGTTGTTTTAGTAAAAACACTTGTCATTTATTCATTGTAGCACAGTGAAGGATTCCTCATTTATGTGTATAATGGAAACAGCGTGGTTTGTGGACATAGACCTGGGTTTGAAACCCTCATTGTCATTATTTTAGTATACGTTTTGAGAGAACTCAAGTAAATTTCCAACTCTCAATTTCTTTATTTTAAAAGTGGGGGTGCTACAGTATTTGCTTCCTAAGATTGTTATGAATATGAAGCATGTGACAGAGTACCTCACAGTATGCTGTAGAAACATTTGCTATTAACATTAATGGTATTGTTGTGATTATTATTGTTAGACATCTTAAAATTTTGATTGATTAACTCTATTTCTAAGATTCTATTTTAAAACTATTCATGAACACACACAAAGATTTAGCCAGAAAAATGTTTATTATAGCCCTATAATATATATTTATATTAGTAATTTATTATTATAATGGAATAACACTAATACTTTTTAGTGACCAATTTATTTTTCTGAGAATGGTGATTATGAGGAGAGTTTATTTTTATTATCTTTCTCTTTTTTTCTCCCTTGATTCTTCTACTGTGTATATATGTTTTTATAGTAAAGAGATTAATCATAATAAAGTCCTTCCTTCCTTCATTAAGGAAGAAGTCAATTCCTCTTCCTCAGGAGTGGTTGGTCTCTGAGTGGGGAGGCAGTAAAGATGCCAGTATCAGATCAGAATACAAGTGGATAATCTTAAAGTTTTTCTGTACCCTGAAGCATTTTATGCAGTCAATGAATAGTACAGATGCTAAATGCTACAGGAGATTAAAAGTTTGTTGGGTTGTCTGGACTGGCTTGGACTTTTGGAAATCTCTGACATTTTTATTTGCAGAGGGAAGCTGAGGAAAAGTGAGAACAGGAAATGTGAGAGGTTGCAGAAAGAGTCCTGCTATCACATTTACTATTAATTCCCTAGGAACAATAAACTGTCCCTGTTGTGTGTCAGGAGATTTTTCTTTATTTAGAAATTTGAAACACACTTTAAAATTTATCATTCTATGATCATTTTGCAATCATTTTTCTAAGAGGCTGAGGCATCTGCTCTTGGTTTCTGGCCCTCTGCAGGGCAACACTGTGAAATTGAAGAAGCTGAATATTGACAGGTACTTGCAATTGTGTTAGTGACATTTATAACCTAACATTGTACAACAGCATTTCAACTGAGGCTTTGGTTCCCAATTTAGATATCAAGGAATAGAAAGTCTTTTATTTAACATGCATTAGACACTATTACTTTGCCAACAAAGGTCCGTCTAATCAAGGCTATGATTTTTCCAGTGGTCATGTATGGATGTGAGAGTTGGACTGTGAAGAAAGCTGAGTGCCAAAGAATTGATGCTTTTGAACTGTGGTGTTGGAGGAGACTCTTGAGAGTCCCTTGGACTGCAAGGAGATCCAACCAGTCCATTCTGAAGGAGCTCAGCTCTAGGATTTATTTGTAGGGAATGATGCTGAAGCTGAAACTCCAGTACTTTGGCCACCTGATGTGAAGAGTTGACTCATTGGAAAAGACCCTGATGCTGGGAGGGATTGGGGGCAGGAGGAGAAGGGGACGACAGAGGATGAGATGGCTGGATGGCATCACTGACTCGATGGGAGTGGGTCTGGGTGAACTTTGGGAGTTGGTGATGGACAGGGAGGCCTGGCGTGCTGTGATTCATGGGGTCGCAAAGAGTCGGACATGACTGAGCAACTGAACTGAACTGAACTGAGAAACCAGAGTGGTGTCATGGAGCCTGGTGGGGTGGGTAGGATGCACAAGTCTATAGCTATTAACCAACTGATGTTAGAAATTTCTCAAAAAGAAAAGCAGTCATTACCTATACTTTGGATGTACAGAAAGATGATAGGTGGCAATTTAGGTCCTAAAGTAAGGTATTGAGTGTCATCTTGCTGTCCAGGAAGAAAGATAGAGTGGCTGTTTTTTAAAATTTATTTATTTATTTATTTGACCAAGAAAACAGGAAAGAACAAAAGAGAAAAAGAGAGAGAGCGGAATGAATTTCAGTGTTATTGGCTGTGGGTAATAGTCCTTATTTAAGGACAAAAAGGTGAGATTGACAACTTAGAAAATTAACTTTGACTTTCATGTAGAGTCTCTAGAAAGTTCTTTTCCAGTGATGGTGGGGTGGTGTTCAGTCGCTAAGTTGTGTCCAACTCCCTCTGACCCCATGGACTGCAGTGCACCAGGCTTCCCTGTTCTCCAGTATCTCCTGGAGTTTGCTCAAGTTCATATCCATGGAGTCAGTGATGCTATCTAACCATCTTATTCTCTGCCACCCTCTTCTCCTTTTGCCTTCAATCTTTCCTAGCATCAGGGTCTTTTCCAATGAGTCAGCTCTTTGCATTAGATGGCCAAAGTATTGGAGCTTCAGCTTTAGTACCAGTCCTTCCAATGAATATTCAGGGTTGGTTTCCTATAGGATTTACTGGTTTGATCTCCTGGCTGTCCAAGGGATTCCCAAGAGTCTTCTCCAGCACCACAGTTTGAAGGCATCAGTTCTTTGGCCCTCAGCCTTCTTTATGGTCCAACTCTCACATTCATACATGATTACTGGAAAAACCATAGCTTTGACTATACGGACCAGTGAGAGTGAGTCCTGGCTGCATGAAGAATATTGCCCCAAAGCTGCCCCATCTTTTTTTTTTCCTGACATCGCTGTTTTTTTAAAATAGGCCCCCAAGATTGAAACACAAAAATCATCGAGGTCCAGCAACCAAGGTTCATTGGTGAGCGTGGTTTCCCCAATGTGGGTGAGATCAAAACTTATAAACACCACTGACACAATCTCTGAAAAGAATGTTGGGAAGTTAACCCCAAAAGGCCAGAGCTTCTTAAGTACTTAGTGGGGAACAGATGGGACTAGCATGATGCCCTGTAGGTGAAATGACTGCTAGGCAGCCAAGAATGCAAAAACTCCTCCAGGGGATCATTGTAAAATGTGAATAGAGTCTAAGTGTTCACTGGAAAATGGAGATATTTTAGTAGACATTTAGGGGAATAAGTCTTAAAGGAGAGGAATCTAGGGGTATTTAGGGAGTCTCTAGGACCACTTGGGCTCCAAAATCACTGTGGACGGTGACTGCAGCTTTGAAATTAAAAGACACTTGCTCCTTGGAAGGAAAGTTATGACAAACTTAGAGCAGAGCATCACTTTGCTGTCAAAGGTCTATATAGTCAAAGCAATGGTTTTTCCAGTAGTCATGTATGGATGTGAGATTTGAACCATAACGAAGGCTGAGTGCCAAAGAATTGATGTGTTTGAATTGTGGTGCTAGAGAAGACTCTTGAGAGTCCGTTGGACTGCAAAGAGATCAAACTGTTGCCAAAAGAGGGACCCCTTCCAGAGCTTGAAAGTGAGCTCTTGTCTAACACTCAGAAATGAATTGTCTGAGGAGACCCATGTGCAGCCAAAGCAATATATTCTTTTGGGAAGGGGCGCCTGGGTGGAGAGCAGTAGGGTAAGGGAACCCAGGAGAACTGCTCTGCCACATGACTTGGCAGTCTCAGGTTTTATGGTGATGGGATTAGTTTCTGGGTTGTCTTTGGCCAATCCTTCTGACTCAGAGTCCTTCCTGGTGGTGCACGCATTGCTCAGCCAAGATGGATGCCAGTGGGAAGAATTCTGGGAGGTGGTTGGACACGTGGTGTGCCCTTTTGACCTTTCCTGAACTCTTCTAGTTGGTGGTGGTTTATTAGTTCTATGTTCCTTACCAGGACCTCCTAGACTCTGAACACAATAATTTTGTGGTCAATCAATATGAAGAAAGGACAGATTATCCAGGATATCTACATTTTTGGAGATAAATGCTCAAATGGAGAAAATCAAGGCCTGATGTTACCTGAGAAGGGTTATAATAGACCTTTGAAGGCCCCTTTTAGATACATAAATCTAGAATTATTTTCAGCCGTTTTAATGCAACTGGAGAATTGGAATTCAGAAATGTTAAAATATAGCCAGGTCTGAGCTTGTATGGAAACTGCTTTTGGAAAACATGCAGTTCAGTTCAGTTCAGTTGCGCAGTCGCGTCCGACTCTTTGCGACCCCATGAATCGCAGTACGCCAGGCCTCCCTGTCCATCACCAACTCCCGGAGTTCACTCCCCAACCTATTAGTAATTAAGATTAATTTCTAAATAGCTTCTGCTAAAGTAAGGGTTCTATATCACCTAAAAATAACATAATAAATAGCTAATGATAAACCTAGATTGATTTGTTCATCCAGGAATCAGGAATAATTTAAGTCAATAATGTGAGAATAGACCTAAAAAGAAAATTAAACTTGCAAATAACAACTTCAGATGTTATAAAACAAAAGGTGAGTAAAAGTGCAGTCTGTTTGGAGTTTAGTTTTTCTCACAAGCACATTAAGCGTGTATTTCTTAAGCTTGCTCTTTGGAATGCTAATACCAAGAAACTAACACAAGGAAATCTCAGGCCTCTGGCCAAGGAGAGGTTGGTAGTGGTTTAGTCACTAAGTGGTGTCCGACTCTTGGGACCCATGGACTGTAGCCCGCCAGGCTCCTCTGTCCATGGGATTCTCCAGGCAAGAATATTGGAGTGGTTTGCTATTTCCTTCTCCAGGGTATTTTCCCGACCCAGGGACTGAACCTAGGTCTCCTGCACTGCAGGCAGATTCTTTACTGACTTTAAAGAAAGGCTTGCTGCTGCTGCTGCTGCTGCTGCTAAGTTGCTTCGGTCGTGTCTGACTCTGTGCGACCCCAGAGACGGCAGCCCACCAGGCTCCCCTGTTCCTGGGATTCTCTAGGCAAGAACACTGGAGTGGGTTGCCATTTCCTTCTCCAATGCATGAAAGTGAAAAGTGAAAGTGAAGTCGCTCAGTCGTGTCTGACTCCTAGCGACCCCATGGACTTCAGCCCATCAGGCTCCTCCATCCATGGGATTTTCCAGGCAAGAGTACTGGAGCGGGTTGCCATTAAGGAGAGGCTTACTTCTGTTCTTTTTGGTTCTCACTTACTCACGTGAAGCCTAGCAGCTTCAGGATATGCCATCGTTTCTTTTCAGAGAACTCAGTTTATTTGCCCTGTTGAGATTTTGTTTCTGTTTTCTTGGCTAGGTTTCTACATTTCTCTCGTAGGAAAGAAAACTGATGGAAAGACGGATGCAAGTATGGAATCACTGAGTCTAGGGAAGGTCAGAGTTGGCTTCTTGAGATTCTTTTCATTGGGCCAAAATATTAATTGGGAAGTAGTGACACCACCTGGTCTTCTTGGGAATCTTCACTTAGTTCACTGAAAAAAATGGGCAAATTTTTATTGCCTCTGCTTAAATTGTGTTGGGCTTCCCTGGTGGCTCAGATGGTAAAGAATTTCAGAATGCTGAAGATCTTGGTTCTGTCTCTGGGTTGGGAAGGTCCCCTGGAGAAGGGAATGGCTATCCACTCCAGGATTCTTGCCTGAAGAACTCCATGGACAGAGGAGCCTGGTGAGCTACAGTCCATGTGATCATGAAGAGTCAGAAAGGACTGTGTGACTAATACACACACGCACACACACACACACACACACACACACACACACACACACACACTGTGTTAGGCTCAGTAAAAGCTATATAAGAAATGGAAGGGTCCTGATCTTGAGGGGTTTATTATCTGAGGAATATTTTATATGCCTTTTCTACCCCATCTTTCCCACTCCTTACTCCAGGTATTCTTATTTAGGAGGTTAAGAGTGAGAGTGGGGTACTGGTATATGGATATATTTTTCTGAGAATTCTGATAATAGAATGATTCAGGGGAAGACTCTTGACAGTTTACCTGGAGAAATACTCTAGAAATGAGAGAACAAAAGAACTTAAAGAATTCAGAGTAAGTAAGTTCAAGGCTAGCTAGGGTAATCAGAGAGGTTTCAATGAGGTGGAGATTCTTGTAGATCTGTGTAAAAAGCAGAGGATAAAAATTATAATAATAAAGTAATATGATCCCAGAGATATTCCAGGGCAGGGGAAGGTATTTTATCTCTTATATATGTTATTAAATAATAACCTAATTCTCCAACTTAATATCAGTTTCTATTCTGGATTCTTTATTTCAAAATATTTATTTATTTATTTGACTACGTTTGGCCTTAGTTGCGCACATGGGATCTGCATTGCATCATGTGGGATGTTTCATTGAGGTCCACAGGCTCTCTAGCTCCGGCACATGGGCTTGGCTGCCCTGAAGCATCTGGGATCTTAGTTTGCTGATCAAGATCAAACCTGAGTCCCCTGCATTGCTTGGTGGATCCTTCATCACTGGGCCACCAGGGAAGTCCTTCTATTCTGGATTCTTATGGAACACACATGAAATGTTCTTTAACCTCTGCTTTTAATATCTAATGTGATCACGTTTCGCCTGATTTTATCAAGAGTATCAGTCAGAATATTGTTGAAAAACCAGAAACCACTTCTTTTGCAAATAGAAGTTCCAAACAAAAGTTTCAAACAGAGGGAATTTAATACAAATCTTGGTGTTATGGGTATTCGAAGGAAGAAAGAAAAAGCAAGGGAACTTGAGAAGCAAAAAGGAGAGAGTGATACCAAGAGATTAGTATTTGTAGGAAGCAACTATAAGCTCTAGGACTGGGGGAATAAAAGGGAGAAAGAGTTGTTATCAAGCCCAAGGTCAGACTTCTAGGGGTCCCACCTCCCCGGTGCTAGGGCTGTGGAGGATGGTTTTCCTGGCCAGAGCTAAGACCACAAAAGAAGGGAAGTTACTGCAGAAGTTTGGATCACTGATGGGACTCAACTACTTCCAGAAACACTGGCAGGAGCAAAAGAGTATGAAAAAGAAATAGTGATTCTTTCTTTCCAGAATTTAGTAGAGAGCAAGCTGAATGAGTTTGGGAAATGTAGTCTGTAGATCAAGCCCCAGCAATGCAGAATAGTTGGAGGAAAGTGGATTTGGAGCTGAGGGTCAACAGGTAGATAACTGGTACATCAAGTAGAATGAATCAATATGCACTTCCTTCAGGAAGACAAATGAACACATCTCAGTCAGAGGCTGATGCATGACTCCCAGCAGGTGTTAGTACTAAAATGTGCCTAAGTCTCGTGACAGCCGTTTAGCAGCTCAATCCAAGAAAAATAGAGAATGAATGTTGTGAAGGTTGGTGAATGTTGTGTGAATGTGGAACTCTTCCCATGGCTTTTCTCATTTTAACCCATCCATCTACCTGTCCATCCATCCACTGAGTTATAACAACAACTGCATGTCACTAAGTCATATTTAACCCCTTCGATCCCATGGAGTGCAGCACACCAGGCTTCCCTGTTCTTCACTCTCTCCTGGAGTTTGCTCCAACTTATTACATTGAATTGGTGATGCCATCCAACCATCTCATCCTCTGTTGACCCCTTCTTTTCCTGCCCTCAATCTTTCTCAGCGTCAGGGACTTTTCCATGAGTCAGTTCTTTGCATCAGGTGGCCAGAGTATTGGAGCTTCAGCTTCAGCATCAGTCCTTCCAGTGAATATTCAGGGTTGATTTCCTTTATGATTGATTGGAGTTAGTGCCTATCATATGCCAGACATTGTGGTACACACTGAGGATACAAAGATAACGGCATACAGCTCTCCTTAACTAGCTTGCAAGCCAGGCAGGCAGTAGACGAATTTGATAGTCACATAAACTTCTTCAATAACCATATTATTTATTCTTTATACTTTTCACAATAGTTTCTAATATATTCTTAAATTCTTGTAGGATATTTTAAAAAGGTATTTTCACATTGAACATATTTTAATTTATTTCTTGCTAACATGCTTTCCATGAACATCATATATCATTTTCTTATAAATATAAGGAAAGTTACATTTTTACTATTTTTGTCACTCAACTGGCTCTTAATCTCCTTTTTGATGAATAGACTTTTTCTTCTGACCAGTGGCTTTCCTGAATCTCCTCCTTCTTTGTAGGCTTCAGAATGCTATCATACTAAAGATTGCCACTGTTTATTCTGTGGCTGTTTATCTTCCCATGTTTTTCTTCCAACTTTATATAGCATTTTAAACTCTTAGATTTGTCCTCCCCCCCCCCTTATCTTTAGCTACTTGATCTTATAGATCAACTTTAAAGATGTTTTGAAAGATCAGACATTGCTATGACTCCTTCTCTCCTTGCTATGTATTCTGGAAGGTCTTGCCTGTCCATCCCAGAATTTATATAAATCAAGTGCACTTTCTGCTTTTTACCATTTTTAAAAAACTCATTGTCTTTAAAAATCTTAACTATATATTTGTAGTGACCAATGTTTCCAGTGTTCTAAATGGACCACCTGCCTCTGAATCACCCAGGGAGCTTATTTAATATCCAGATTCCTCTGCCAAGTCCAGTCCTGCTGATATAATCAGTGTTGTTTGGTTCAGAGATTTGCATATTTAAGTTCCCTAGATGATTTTAGTCACATTAAAGTGTGAGATGCATTGATAAAGATCTTTGTCCTCAAGCTCTGAAGCTTTGAAATTCTCACTTCCTTTGGTGCTTTTGAAAATACTGTTGTCTTTAACAGAATACTGTCTTATCAGACTTCCCAGATGGGCAATAATGAAGTTTGCCCCATTTATTCTGAAATCATTTCAGTTTGAATGAGTTATAATTTCTTCTTGTAGTAGCATACAGCCAAGATACCTTCTAGATTTGAAACCTTGCCCCCAAATACTCCTGTGGAGTAGAGCATGTATTGATGTCAGGCTACAGTTGATGAAAATGAGGCTCAGAAGGAGTATGGGACTAGTGAAAGTCACATAGCCAGATCATTGTAGACTTAGCCTGAAGTCTAGACTGACTGGGATCCTTTCCCTGCATTTTCTCTGAGTTTAGACCTCTTTTTCTTAGATTGATGCATGCTTGCTCAGTCGCACAGTTGTGTCCAACTCTTTGTGACCTCACGGTAGCCTGCCAGGCTCCTCTATTCATGGGATTTTCTAGGCAAGAATACTGGAATGCATTGCCATTTCTCCTCTAGGGGATCTTTCCAATCCAGGGATCGAACCTGTGTCTTCTGCATCTCCTGCTCTGGCAGGTGGATTCTTTATCACTGAGCCATGCGGGAATGTCTGTGCTAAAAGAAGAACACACACATACATGTTTCCATTCTTTGCAATGTACCATGGAAGGTTTTGAATATTGACCATTTTTTGTACCTACCTTTTAAAACAATAGAGTGAAATCTTTTCTCCAAGAGCAAAAAGATGCTTGAAAATGCTCCTGTGGATTAAGTTTATTCCCTGAGTGATGCTGATTGTAAAAGGTGAGGGATGGTACATGCTGAATTGAACAAATAGTCATGCTAATTTCAAGGTCCACTGAAATAGCAGAAAACAAGACAGCTGCCACCATCTAATAGAAATGAAGCAGTTTGAGGTTTAGCTCCCAGATCTTGAAATTTTATCAACTCAGAACAGCTTATAAGCATTTACATGTATTTATATGTTTACTCTGCCATCTCTAGATAATTTGCACTGAAAGAAGAGGCTGATGTTGTCAGTCTTCCAAAATGGCTACTAATAAAAAAAAAATTCCAAAACCAGCTAATAATTCCAAGAAAAGATTTGGCTTTGCAACATTCTTTTATGTTTAATATTTGAATTTGGGCTTAATGAATTTGGGGCTTCCCTGGTGACACAGACACTAAAGAATCTGCCTGCAATGTGAGAGACCAGGGTTCGATCACTAGGTAGGGAAAATCCCCTGGAGAAGAGAATGGCTACCCACTCCATTATTCTTGCCTAGAGAATTCTATGAACAGAAGAGCCTGGCAGGCTACAGTCCATGGGGTTGCAAAGAGTGGGACACAACTGAGAGACTTAATATTTTACTTAAAAAATGTATTTAGAAAAATTATAACATTTAAAATAACAATACCACAATAGTGAGAACCAGATAATAACATCTGCCTTTCTCATTTTGTCTCTTGATTTAATACTTCTCCTCTGTATGTTCCATAATAGGAATGATGGGTGATCTCCCACTGCACCAATCAAAATCAAATCTCTGTCTCTGAATCTGTTTTTTTTTCCTGTCTCTTTCTTACATGTATATTTAATTACTGTATCTACTTCATAGGACTGATTAGGGTTGCTATGTGAACTACAAGGTGCCAAGTTAAATTTTGATTTCAGGTAAACAATATAAACTTTTGGTATAAGAACATTCCAATGTCTCAGATAAACAATGAATAATTTTTAGCATGATTGTGCCCAAATATGTCAGATATTTTAGACATGCTAAAAATGTTTTATCTGAAATTAAAATTTTGTCATTGTGCATTTTTATCTCCAAACTTTGCAGCTTGAGATGAAATCAGGTGAGGTGGTATGTTACAGTGTCTGGCACATAGTCAGTTCAGTTGCTCAGTCATGTCCCACTCTTTGCAACCCCATGAATTGCAGCATGCCAGGCCTCCCTGTCCATCACCAACAACTGGAGTTCACCCAAACTCACATCCATCGAGTCAGTGATGCCATGCAGCCATATCATTCTCTGTCGTCCCCTTCTCCTTCTGCCCCCAATCCCTCCCAGCATCAGTCTTTTCCAATGAGTCAGCTCTTTACATGAGGTGGCCAAAGTATTGGAGTTTCAGCTTCAGCATCAGTCCTTCCAAAGAACACCCAGGACTGATCTCCTTTAGAATGGACCGGTTGGATCTCCTTGCAGTCCAAGGGACTCTCGAGTCTTCTCCAACACCACAGTTCAAAAGCATCAATTTTTCGGTGCTCAGCTTTCTTCACAGTCCAACTCTCATAACCATACATGACCACTGGAAAAACCATAGCCTTGACTAGACAGACCTTTGTTGGCAAAGTAATGTTTCTGCTTTTCAATATGCTATCTAGGTTGGTCATAACTTTTCTTCCAAGGAGTAAGCGTCTTTTAATTTCATGGCTGCAATCACCATCTGCAGTGATTTGGGAGCCCCAAAAAGTAAAGTCTGACACTGTTTCCATTGTTTCCCCATCTATTTCCCATGAAATGATGGGACCTGATGCCATGATCTTAGTTTTCTGAATGTTGAGCTTTAAGGCAACTTTTTCACTCTCCACTTTCATTTTCATCAAGAGGCTTTTTAGTTACTCTTCACTTTCTGCCATAAGGATGGTGTCATCTGCATATCTGAGGTTATTGATATTTCTCCCTGCAATCCTGATTCCAGCTTGTGCTTCTTCCAGTCCAGCTTTTCTCATGATGTACTCTGTATATAAGTTAAATAAGCAGGTGACAATATACATCCTTGACATACTCCTTTTCCTATTTGGAACCAGTCTGTTGTTCCATGTCCAGTTCTAACTGTTATTTCCTGACCTGCATACAGGTTTCTCAAGGGCAGGTCAGGTGGTCTTGATATTCCCATCTCTTTCAGAATTTTCCACAGTTTATTGTGATCCACACAGTCAAAGGCTTTAGCATAGTCAGTAAAGCAGAAATAGATGTTTCTCTGGAACTCTTGCTTTTTCCATAATCCAGCGGATTTCAGTTCAGTTCAGTTCAGTCGCTCAGTCATGTCCGACTCTTTGCGACCCATGAATCGCAGCATGTTCGGCCTCCCTGTTCATCACCAACTCCCAGAGTTCACGCAGACTCACGTCCATCAAGTCAGTGATGCCATCCAGCCATCTCATCCTCGGTCGTCCCCTTCTCCTCCTGCCCCCAATCCCTCCCAGCATCAGAGTCTTTGCCAATGAGTCAACTCTTCGCATGAAGTGGCCGAAGTACTGGAGTTGCAGCTTTAGCATCATTCCTTCCAAAGAAATCCCAGGCCTGATCTCATTCAGAATGGACTGGTTGGATCTCCTTGCTCTCCAAGTGACTCTCAAGAGTCTTCTCCAACACCACAGTTCAAAAGCATCAATTCTTCAGTGGATGTTGGCACATAGTAAATGTTCGTTAAGATTGTTTTCATAATTGAGCTTCTACAGACCCTAACAAATAATAATTAGCATTTATTATTTTGCTATTTCTAAAACCTTCTAATATTTATGGCTATTCTGATCCTCTTGATGACTCTGTGGTATCCCCATCTGCCAGATGAGGAATTAAGCCTCAGAAACATATTTTACTGGCTGTAGAGTAATCCACAATATGCTGTACAATCTTTTATTTCATAGACATGTATTTTTGAATATTGGCCTCATTTCTAATCACAGCTACTACTATAAAAATTATTGAAATGACCATCTAAGAACATAATTTTTAATACCTACTTTGTGAGCTCCTTAGGTCAGAGACCATGACTATTTTGTTTTCCGTTGCCCAACCAAAGATACTGCTAATACATACTTCCTAAATGAATGCAATTTCCAGTTTTTTTGCTAGATTCTTCTAATAATGAAAGTAACAACAATAAATTAACTATTATTAACTATCTATGACATACTAGGCATATTCTAGAAGACTTGCATTTATTAGTAATAATCTTCACACTGCTTTGTGAAATAGGTAGCATTATTATCCCACTTTATGGATGAGGACTTTGAGGCATGAAGACATTAGGCCATTTCCTGCCCAGTGGTTTGACTAATAAGCAGTGGAGCTGGGAGACAATTTCAGGTGACCTGAATCAGAGCCTACATTTCTACTGATTTCACTCTTCAGCCTCCAGCAATGGAATTAATGGCTCAGAGAACACGCATATTTGTAAGCAGCTTGGTGTATATTGCTAAATTGCTTTTCAGAAAGATTGCACCTATACATTGCACCTATAGCTACACCTATACATCTACCAGGAATTCATGAGTGTTTCAGCATAGCTTTTCTTTTTTTAACTCTTTTTTTTGGTTTGTTTTTTTAACTTTTACAATGTTGTATTGGTTTCTGCCATACAGCAATGCAAATCAATCATAATTATACATATATCACCTCCCTCTTGAGCGTCCCTCCCTTCCCCCCATCCCACCTCTCTAGGTCATCACAGAGCAGCAGACTGGGCTCCCTGTGTTATGCAGCAACTTCTCACCACCTATCCATTTTACACATAATAGTGTGTATATATTGATGCTACTTTCTCCATTCATCCCACCCACTCTGTCCCACACTGTGTCCATTCTTTAGATTTGCATTTCCATTCCTTCCCTGCAAATAGGGTCATCAATGCCATTTTTCTAGATTCCATATATATATCTGTTAATAAACTATATTTGTTTTTCTCTTTCTGACTTACTTTACTCTGTATAACAGGCTATAGGTTCATCCACCTCACTAGAACTGACTCCAATCTGTTCTTTTTTGTGGCTGAATAATGTTCCATTGTATATATGTACCATACCTGCTTTATCCCTCCACCTGTCAATGGACATGTAGGTTGCTTCCATGTCCTGGCTATTGTAAACAGTGCTTCGGTGAACACTGGGGTACATATGTCTTTTCGAATATGTTTTTTTTTCAGGGTGTATGCCTAGTGCCCAGTACTGGGGTTGCTAGGTCGTAGTTTTTCTAGCATTGATTCTTATGAAACTTTTTTTCACATCTATTAGGTGAGAAATAGTACCTTAATAGTTCTACATTGTATTTATTTGATTATATAAGTTTGAACTTTCTTTTTCATATAATTTAAAAAATACATTTCTTCTTTCATAAAGTGCAAATTTATATCCTTACCCTTTGGCATTTTAAGACTAAACAAAGCAATCCCATGAGTCTTACTGTCATTTATTGCAAACCACTTGCAAAAATCATGTTTGATTGTTTCCAGCTTTGTATTTGGACCTTTGACTTATGAAGTGTAATTATAAAGAGAGAGAAATTTGTCAGTCATTTCTTTTGTGATTTCTTCTGTTGCTCTTTTGCTTTGAAAGCATATATGCCCAACATTTTAAACTGGACATTTGTAATCCATTGTCTTTTCACAGTCTTTACCACAGAAAACTTTCTTGAGCCTTTGCAAGCTCTCTTTATATCCTCCTAATTTTTTAGGTACTTGACACCTAAAAAGATGGATTAATTTTTTTCTCTGAACCTTTCCCCACTGACCCCTTTTCCACCTAACAACTTATTCTGAGAGAAACCTTTATCCTTCCTTCAGGGAATTCTTTCCTCCACTAGGATCATGTCTGAAAATATTTAAGGAGCAAGGCTAAGCTATATCTTTAAAAAATCCAGATAGCTAATCCAGCTGTTTTGAACAATAAGAAGGCTTTATATTCTGTCTGGTATTTTAGCATGTTTCACCCCTTCCCATATGTTACACGACCCCAGCATCCCTGTGAAGGCCACAGTTCAGGTACTCTCTCCTTTTCCCAGATGAAGAATCAGAGACTGAGAAGTTAAGTGGCCTGGGTCACAGAAGCTCGTGTAGCTAGAACTGGAGGCTGGTTTTTAACTCCTACTCATGTGATCTTTTCACTGCTCCAAAGTTTGGTATAAATTACTTACTATCACAAGTGAGCTAAATATCACATGGTTATTTTTCCTTTCTCAGCTGTTTTAAAAGGTCCCGGTCCTTTTCCACTCATGCCAGAATGTTATCAGTTGGGGACAGGATACTCTGTAACATTTGCTTTATGTGCACACATGTTTTAAACATCAACAAACACTGATGTATACATTCTATTACTGTAGACGCAAATATTCCCTTAAAGAGGAGCTTGTAGTCATACTTAGCTGGTATTTCTCATAACTTTACACACTAGAAAGCCATGTGTCTTCTGGCTATCTTCTGTGTCAGCCACAAGATGGTACCCTTGCACATGGGAAAATGCTCAAAATGTTGTGTAGAGTGAAAAAAATGGATTTGAAAACAGCATATTCAGTTGTGTGCACACGTATGTACATGTGTGTACATGTGAATACGTGTGCTTGAAATTGGATGCACAATAAATGGGCAGCAGTTCTTCTCTGAGAAGTGTAGCTAGTTTAAGTTTTGACCTTTGAGTATAATTGGCAGTTTCTATAATGAGCTTGCTTTGTGTATGTGATCCTTATCCACAAGATGGGAAGGCTCTGCTGCCCACAGAGGTTTCACTCCTATGCTTGTGGTGGAGGGATGTGATACCTGAATTGACAGCCTCATCAGAATCATAGTGTTGGGAGGGGCATAGTTTGCCAAGAAAGGGATGCCAGGGAGACATATGCCATTTGTGAGCTTGGCCTGAATAGACGTAGCTGTTTTGAGGGTCTTGGGCTGGGCCTGTTCTTTTAGAGATTGGTCAATGATTGGTTGAAAGTCCTGTGTGTGTTGACCCCAATGTTGGTTCTTTTTTAAATGTGCTATGAGGTGGAAGGGCTTCCTAGGTGGCGTTAGTGGTAAAGAGTGCCTACCAGTGCCGGAGATGTAAGAGTCCTCGATTTAATCCCTGGGTCAGGAAGATCCTATGGAGGAGGGCATGGCAACCCACCCCAATATTCTTGCTTTTCATGTTTTTCCCTGAGATAAAGAGAATTCCATTGACAGAGGAGCCTGGTGGGCTACAGTCCAAGGGTCACAGAGTCAGACACAACTGAAGCATCTTAGCTCATGTGTATGCATGAGGTGAAAATTTCAGGACAGGTAATGTTGACTAAGGAATTCCCTGGTGGCTCAGAGGTTAAAGCATCTGCCTCCAATGTGGGAGACCCGGGTTCGATCCCTGGGTTGGGAAGATCCTCTGGAGAAGGAAATGGCAATTCACTCCAGTATTCTTGCCTGGAGAATCCCATGGACTGAGAAGCTTAGTAGGTTACAGTCCATGGGGTCGCAAAGAGTCAGACACGACTGAGCGACTTCACCTTCAATGTTGACTAACAGAACCTTTTGTCATTTTGTTTTGGAGGAGTGAATAGAGTAGGAAGTAGCTCATAGAGAGTTTTGCCTACAACAGCCATTGCTTCAGAGGAGACCAGTTGTTCTCATGTTGTAACTGTTCTTGGAGCAGGAATACTTGGCAGTGATGGCATGTAATCAGAAAGCAATATCACTGAGGCAGTTTCAATAGGGAAATCTTTCTGTATACTTAAGTAGCAAACTAGTATAGCAGAGATATGCATTTGGACAGGCATTTTTTATGTTACCTGAAAGCATCATACTACCTGTTCTGTTCATTGTAAGATGTGAAATATGACTGCCAAAAATTTGCACACATTTGGGGTAAATTGTTCAATTGTCATAGCCTGAAAATTTCATATTTTTCCTCCAGATAAGGAAAAATAGGAAAAGGAGTATGTCAAGGCTGTATATTGTCACCCTGCTTATTTAACTTACATGTAGAGTACATCATGAGAAACACTAGGCTGGAAGAAGCACAAGCTGGAATCAAGATTGTAGGCAGAAATATCAATAACCTCAGATATGCAGATGACACCATCCTTATGGCAGAAAGTGAAGAGGAACTAAAAAGCCTCTTGATGAAAGTGAAAGAGGAGAGTGAAAAAGTTGGCTTAAATGTAGCAAACTAGTATAGCAGAGATATGCATTTGGACAGGCATTTTTTATGTTACCTGAAAGCATCATACTACCTGTTCTGTTCATTGTAAGATGTGAAATATGACTGCCAAAAATTTGCACACATTTGGGGTAAATTGTTCAATTGTCATAGCCTGAAAATTTCATATTTTTCCTCCAGATAAGGAAAAATAGGAAAAGGAGTATGTCAAGGCTGTATATTGTCACCCTGCTTATTTAACTTACATGTAGAGTACATCATGAGAAACACTAGGCTGGAAGAAGCACAAGCTGGAATCAAGATTGTAGGCAGAAATATCAATAACCTCAGATATGCAGATGACACCATCCTTATGGCAGAAAGTGAAGAGGAACTAAAAAGCCTCTTGATGAAAGTGAAAGAGGAGAGTGGAAAAGTTGGCTTAAAGCTCAACATTCAGAAAACGAAGATCATGGCACCAGGTCCCATCACTTCATGGGAAATAGATGGGGAAACAATGGAAACAGTGTCATACTTTATTTTTTTGGGCTCCAAAATCACTGCAGATGGTGATTGCAGCCATGAAATTAAAAGACACTTCCTCTTTGGAAGGAAAGTTATGACCAACCTAGATAGCATATTCAAAAGCAGAGACATTACTTTGCCAACAAAGGTCCATCTAGTCAAGGCTGTGGTTTTTCCAGTGGTCGTGTATGGATGTGAGAGTTGGACTGTGAAGAAAGCTGAGAGCCGAAGAATTGATGCTTTTGAACTGTGGTGTTGGAGAAGACTCTTGAGAGTCCCTTGGACTGCAAGGAGATCCAATCAGTCCATTCTAAAGGAGATCAGTCCTGGGTGTTCATTGGAAGGACTGATGCTGAAGCTGAAACTCCAATACTTTGGCCATCTCATACGAAGAATTGACTCATTGGAAAAGACTCTGATGCTGGGAGGGATTGGGGGCAGGAGGAGAAGGAGATGACAGAGGATGAGATGGCTGGATGGCATCACTGACTCAATGCACATGAGTTTAGGTAAACCCAGGAGTTGGTGATGGACAGGAAGGCCTGGCATGCTGTGATTCATGGGGTCGTGGAGTCGGACACAACTGAGCAACTGAACTGAACTGAACTGAAGGAAAAATAATTAATTTCACACTGAGGGTTGAGAAGTCTTTTTCAGACCCCAGAAAGAGAATTTGGCCAAGGGTTTTGCATAACATTTATGTCATTCAAATTGATTCTTGGTGTAAATTGAGTTGGATCTCAGAAACATATCAAGCTTCAACAGTTTGTCATCCTAGGGCGGTGGGTCCCAAAGGCTGTTGTGTGGAGGAGTTTTAAAAATCACTCACACCACTCTCAAATTCTGATTCAGTAGTTCTTCACTAAATCCTGAGAACTCCCAACCTTCCCCAAGTAATTCTGACATGCAGTTGGAGTAGGAAACCACTGATCCAGACCATAGCACATGGAAGCTGTTAACTGCTCATCTTCACATTCAATGCAGTGGGTGATCAGTGATGTCTGATAAAGGTGTTCTGCATTCCTCAGGTCCCCTCATGGTGCCAGTAAAAGTCCAATTTTATGTAAGGAAGTGGCATTTCAAATCTCAGAAATCCCAGAATCCAATGTTTCCATGTGCTTGGAACCTAGGGAACACAGAAATCACTTTCCTGTGGGCAGTATCTAGTTTTGAAATGTGACATTTGAGCATCCAACTTGTGTTTTCCTTCTGGTACATTTTTGCCTTCTTCAAACATTTATGCAATGCTATTCATACTAGTCACTGAATGAGGCATTGATGTGGATAGAAGTATCAGCCATCATTCCTGGCTCTGAGAATGCATTGTCCATCAGAGGCTGGGGAAGGATGGTGGAGTCCTACCATCACTGCATGGAGTGACATCTCCCACTGTGGCAGCAGGTGGGAAGAACATGAGTGAAATAAAGATAATAGTACAAGTCTCCTTCAAAGGTTTGGTTTAGTTCAGTCACTCAGTCATGTTTGATTATTTGCGACCCCATGGACTGCAGCATTCCAGGCCTCCTTGTCCATCACCACTCCCAGGGTTTGCTCAAACTCATGTCCATTGAGTCAGTGATGCCATCCAACCATCTCATCCTCTGTTGTCCCCTAGAGCTTCAGCTTCAGCATCAGTCCTTCCAATGAATATTCAGGACTGATTTCCTTTAGGATGGACTGGTTGGATCTCCTTGCAGTCCAAAGGACTCTCAAGAGTCTTCTCCAACACCACAGTTCAAAAGCAACAATTCTTCAGTGCTCAGCTTTCTTTCTAGTCCAACTCTCATATCCATACATGATTACTGGAAAAACCAGCTTTGACTAGACAGACCTTTGTTGGCAAAGTAATGTCTCTGCTTTTTAATATGCTGTCTAGGTTGGTCATAGTTTTTCTTCCAAGGAGCAAGTATCTTTTAATTTCATGGCTGGAGTCACCATCTGCAGTGATTTTGGAGCCCAAGAAAATAAAGTCTGTCACTGTTTTCATTGTTTCCCCATCTATTTCCCATGAAGTGATGGGACCAGATCTTAGTTTTTTGAATGTTGAATTTTAAGCCAGCTTTCAAATGTTAGATAAGCCATTATTACTTTAGCATTTTTCCTAATTCTTTACTCTATTTTTAGGGTTTTTAGGATAACTACCTATTTTAGGCAATATTGGGTTCAGGGTGATATGGCCATAGATGAAAATTACCTATTTCAGCAGGTCTGGGCCCCTTCAAGCAAATGCCACTTACAATAGGATTTTCATTTTCCATCATCAGAGAGTCTCCTAAATTAGTTATAACTAGGAGCTTCTTGAAGCAACTTCCTAAAGTCTAGTAGTAAGTGCAGATGCTATTTAAATTTTTTTATTGGAGGATAACTGTCCTTGGGTGGCCCAACCCGTGAATGCCTGGCTACTTTCCTGACTATACTCTTTGGCCCTCTCTCTAGGGCAGCTTGCAACAACAGGATGTATTCAGTGGTTCTTGTAGTTGCTGATATGCCTGCTAGAAGCCACTGTGGATTTCTCACTTCTTTCCTAACTAAAGATGGTGGACCCATCCCCCAAAAGGTCTCACCCTCCCTTCTTCCATCAGCATTCACTGCATGGAGTGATGAGATCTGTACTCTATTTCTCTTGGGCTGGGACATCTCCGTTTTCCCCTACAAGATCTGAATGGCATTAGTTCACGTCTGTCAAGGCCTTGTTCCTTGTATAGGAGATTGTGGCTTAGAGGGAAAAGATTCTGTTCTTAATTCACATTGTAAGGGACAGTTTAGTCTTTAATCAGACCAAACTATAACACATAGTAGGGCTTCTCTGTTAGCTCAGCTGGTAAAGAATCCACCTGCAATGCAGGAGATCTTGGTTTGATTCCTAGGTCAGGAAGATCCACTGGGGAAAGGATAATATACTCACTCCAGTATTCTTGGGCTTCCCTGATGGCTCAGATGATAAAGAATCAACCTGCAGTGTGGGAGACCTGGGTTCGATGCCTGGGTTGGGAGGACCCCTCGAGAAGGGAAAGGCTATGCACTCGAGTATTCTGACCTGGAAAATCCCATGGACAGAGGAGCCTGGCAGGCTATAGTCCATGGGGTTGCAAACAGTCAGACATGAATGAGCGACTTTCACTTTCACAACACATGCTGCTGCTGCTAAGTCACTTCAGTCCTGTTCGACGCTGTGCGACCCCACTGACGGCAGCCCATTAGGCTCCTCTGTCCCTGGGATTCTCCAGGCAAGAATACTGGAGTGGGTTGCCATTTCCTTCTCCAAAGTATGAAAGTGAAAAGTGAAAGTGAAGTTGCTCAGTTGTGCCCGACCCTTGGTGACCCCATGGACTGCAGCCTACCAGGCTCCTCCATCCATGGGATTTTCCAGGCAAGAATACTGGAGTGAGTTGCCATTGCCTTCTCTGCCACAACACAAAGTAGGTAATAATTAGCCTTCTTTCCATCTTTATAAATGTAATTTGGATTTTGCTGGTAGTTGGATAGAAAGTGGCTCCTTTTTTCTTGTGAAGGGCCAGCTATATAATTTTCAGGACCCAGTGCAAAATGAAGGAGCAGGGTTCCTTGTTTAAAAAACATGAAAAAAGTGTCTTGAAAGGTACTAAAAAATGCTTTTACCTTTCTTCTGCAGACTGTCTCCTTATTTGTCATGGTGTTTAGAATTTGCTTTGTAATGTCATTCTAAGTAATTAAAAGTTAAAAATTTAAATTATTAGCATGAATTTTACCACTTATAATTACATTTTACAAAAGGCAGTCTAAATGCAAGTTACTTACATGCAGAATCAATGTAGTTGCACAATTTGTATTCCATAGATCATACATGTGTATACATTTCATTCTTACCAGAGCAGTAGAAATGCTAAACAAAACTAACTCAGCTTTTAAATTTTGCTTCTTGATATATGCACATTCTATCAATATTCTGTACCTGATAAGCAATGAATAACTTAAAGAAAAAGTAGGAAAGGGCTACCTTTCCCTTTCCTTCTGTGTCGCCTTTTTCACCATAAGTAGTTGGCCAATTCAGGAAAGTAATGTGAATAAGAAAGCATATGATAGGGTTCTTGGTCATTCATATTTCTTTCTTCATTGAAAGCAAACTCTGATTCAAATGGAAAAAGTGGCCTCCCTAAGGTGTCAGTTGACTCAATTGTAGATGTAATAGGCTCACTTTCTACTACTTTTGAGTCTTTCTGAACTCCTATATGTGTAGACTTACCAGAATTCTGTACTCATGGGGTATCACAAATATTATATATGATCCTAGTGACAAGAAACAGAAGCAGACATGCATGCTGGGTGTATCTCTTCTGCTCATACTTTTGCTCCACTGTTCCATTGTATTTCACTTACATAACAAGTTCAAAAATAAAATTATTAAAAATTTCAAATGGCAACAGCAGGGTATTGAACCAAGTATAGGACTCTTCTGAGCAAAGGTCCTGTGCAGATACACAGGTGTTATGCCCAAGGGGTTTGTGCTACATGAATTCTTTCTAAACTAATTCCTCTTGCCTCAGTACACTTCAGCCACCTTTCATGGCAGTAGCAGAGCAGGTTGAATAGAGGTTATACAGCCATATCTTCAGAATATCAGGGACCCAGAGGAGGGGATGAGATAGCACCCAGTACCAGAAACTACCCATGGAGGCTGGACTGAAAGGGGACTGAAACAGACTCAGGTGCAGTTATGGCTCAAAAAGGTGCAGACAGGCAAAGCTGAGGATCCAAGGACCCACAGTTCAGTTCTATCCATATTTATTGTGAAAAACACAGAAGGACTAAGAGGTGGCCTGTACCCTTGAAGCAAAGAGTCAGGTCCTCCAGGAGACTTGAGCCAGACAGTAGATTTGAATTTCACTTTGTAGGGAATGGGGAACCACTGAAAAACATTAAGGAGTTATGGGCTGACTTCTGTGTTTTATAGATATGACTTTGGCCACAGTGCAGTAGTGGGCGAGACAAGGCAAGGAGCAGGGGTCAGTTGGGAGGCTGTTGCAATTGTCCAATGTCTTACAGATCACAATGAAAGGTCAGTAAGGAAGGCCACACACTGGGGGTGTCGAGTGTCCCCCTGGTAATCCAGGTAGGGAAAAGCACCAGAACTGCTCTCACTGGGCTGGGATTTGTGGGCAGGGCTCCAGCCTTTGGGTGAATAAGTGCTCAGAGCAACACAGGTCACATATAGATGCTTACAGGGGAGAATTATGTAAGGAAGAGGAATCTGGGCATTAGGATTGAGGTGGTATCCAGTAGGAACAGTGAGGTGAAGCTGAGGGGACAGCTTATAAGAGAGACTGACTCAGCAGTTCTAGACAGTGTACTAGGGCTATTTATATGCCTTCTGTCCCTCATCAGTCCTGGAGTTTGCCAAGTTCATGTCCACTGAGTTGGTGATGCTTTCCAACCATCTCATCCTGCTGCCCTCTTCTCCTTTTGTGTTCAATATTTCCCAGCATGAGTATATGTAGTACCCTGGGCTTCCCAGGTGGTGCAGTGGTAAAGAACCCGCCTGCCACTGCAGAAGATGTGAGTTCAATCCCTGGTTTGGGAAGAATCCATGGGGTAGGAAAGGGCAACCCACTCCAGTATTCTTGCTTGGAGTCTATGGACAAAGGAGACGGTGGGCTATAGTCCATGGGTTTGCAAAGAATTGGACACGACTGAGTATGAACTTTCTGATGTTCAAACTGGTTTTAGAAAAGGCAGAAGAACCAGAGATCAAATTGCTAACATCCGCTGGATCATGGAAAAAGCAAGAGAGTTCCAGAAAAACATTTCTTTCTGCTTTATTGACTGTACCAAAGCCTTTGACTGTGTGGATCACAAGAAACTGTGGAAAATTCTGAAAGAGATGGGAATACCAGACCACCTAACTTGCCTCTTGAGAAATCTGTATGCGGGTCAGGAAGCAACAGTTAGAACTGGACATAGAACAACAGACTGGTTCCAAATAGGAAAAGGAGTACATCAAGGCTGTATATTGTCACTCTGCTTATTTAACTTCTATGCAGAGTACATCATGAGACACGCTGGACTGGAAGAAACACAAGCTGGAATCAAGATTGCCGGAAGAAAAAAAAAAAAAGATTGCCAGGAGAAATATCAATAGCCTCAGATATGCAGATGACACCACCCTTATGGCAGAAAGTGAAGAGGAAAGTGAAGTGAAGCCTCTTGATGAAAGTGAAAGAGGAGAGTGAAAAAGTTGGCTTAAAGCTCAACATTCAGAAAATGAAGATCATGGCATCTGGTCCCATCACTCCATAGGAAATAGATGGAGAAACAGTGTCAGACTTTATTTTTTTGGGCGCCAAAATCACTGCAGATGGTGATTGCAGCCATGAAATTAAAAGACGGTTTTCCCTGGAAGAAAAGTTATGACCAACCTAGATAGCATATTAAAAAGCAGAGACATTACTTTGCCGACTAAGATCTGTCTAGTCAAGGCTATGGTTTTTCCAGTAGTCATGTATGGATGTGAGAGTTGGACTGTGAAGAAGGCTGAGTGCTGAAGAACTGATGCTTTTGAACTGTGGTGTTGGAGAAGACTCTTGAGAGTCCCTTGGACTGCAAGGAGATCCAACCAGTCCATTCTGAAGGAGATCAGCCCTGGGATTTCTTTGGAAGGAATGATGCTGAAGCTGAAACTCCAGTACTTTGGCCACCTCATGCGAAGAGTTGACTCATTGGCAAAGACTCTGATGCTGGGAGGGATTGGAGGCAGGAGAAGAAGGGGACAACAGAGAATAAGATGGCTGGATGGCATCACTGGCTCTATGGATGTGAATCTGAGTGAACTGCAGGAGTTGGTGATGGACAGGGAGGCCTGGCGTGCTGTGATTCATGGTGTCGCAAAGAGTCGGACACGACTGAGTGACTGAACTGAACTGAACTGAAACTGAATATAGGTTGGAGAAATTATGTCTTTTGCCTTTTGAGTTTCACTGACATGTGGCTCCTATATAATTCATGTGTGTTGGTCTCTAGTCTCTTTCTCTAGAAATAGCACCAGGTCTACTATTTTCTTTTGAACTCCCCAGAGGATTCTAATTTTTTTCCAACATCTCATGAAATAATGTCTTATTGACTAGAGGACTAGTTACCTCAGGAAATGTACATTGAGTATGGTGGATCCCTTATTCCTTAGTTGAAAGAAAGAGAAAATATAATAATAATATATTCAATTGAAGTGAAGTGAAAGTTGCTCAGTCGTGTCTGACTCTTTGTGACCCCTATACCGTTCATGGAATTCTCTAGGCCAGAATATGGGAGTCGGTAGCCTTTCCCTTCACCAGGGGATCTTCCCAACCCAAGGATCAAACCCAGGTCTTCTGGCATTGCAGGAGGATTCTTTACCAGCTGAGCCACAAGGGAAGCCCAATATATTCAGTTAATTAAATATAAAATATTTTATTTATAGTTATGTTATATAAATACTTGAATATATTTGTTATATATAAAATATCTTCATGTTAAATATAGTATATTTAATAGCCTATTTAATATCTAGAAAACCTGACATTGTACAGCTCTCATTCTTTCAGTTCTTCCACATGAACCATAGTTTGCGATTCCATTTTCGTCCAGAGGGAAAAAAAAAAACTGTTAGCAGATCAAAATCCCCAAAGATTTTGACAAACTAAAATAACGAAACAAAGGAACCAAATTTAGAGAGCTTTATCCAAGAGAGGTAAAGACCTATATTTGCAACCAAAAATCTAACAAGACTCATAGAAGAAACACGTAACTCTGAGGTGGTGCTGAGGCAGCAAACCGTGGCTCAAGGGGAAAGGCTGGAAGAACAGTGCTGTTCATGATGGGGAAGACTGAGAAATGATGGTGCTCACTTGTCTGGATACTGTCATGCAGAGGAGAAAGCTCCTCACTAATACAGACACCCATGCAAATACTATTTTTGGGTAACCACAATGTGCTGTTAATTGTATTTCACTTCCTGCCTCTTATTCTTTTTTACTATATCTTCATTCATGTACTTATGAAATTTCACGTTTCCTTTTTAGTTGCTTGCTTTTTAGCCATAAACATAAGACTTTATTAGATAAACTCACTTCAGATCTAGTTTATGGTCTAACTTGTCAAAATCCTTTGGGATTCTGATTGGTTCAATGAGCATCTAAACCAACTCTTCCACTTGTATGCACATTTGATCAGCATACCATTATTATATTGTAATCCTCCATAATATAAATTGATGAGAAATAGATTTTTAAGATTATTAAGAAGTGTAACTACTTGCCCAAGGCCTTACAGCTAGGGTGTGTCAGAGCCCAGACTATACCTGGGTCTTCTGATTCTCAGACCAGTGTTACTTCCATGGAAATAGACTCTCTCAAGATAATTTTGAACTGTCAGTAGAACTAAAAATATAGGCTCTAGACACCCTGTAGGGGTTTCCCTGGTGGCTTAGAGGGTAAAGTGTCCACCTGCAATGTGGGAGACCCGGGTTCAATCCCTGAGTTGGGAAGATCCCCTGGAGAAGGAAATGGCAACCCACTCTAGTACTCTTGCCTGGAAAATCCCAGAGATTTGCCCTTTGAGTAAGTGCTTTTCACAAACATTTTGCAATAAATTATTTTAATAACTTTAGAGTTGGTATTGTTGCCCTCTTTTATAAATAATAGACTCAGAAAGGTTAAGTATTTTTTATTCAAAGTCAGAAAGCAAACTACATATCAGTTTTTGCAAAGAACAGTTTGGTTGGGAAGATGTCTTTCCTTTCTGGGATTCTTAAAACATCTTTGAGAATACCTCTTTAGAAAATCTAGGATAGTAGATGAACAATTCATCAGGAATTATTAAAAAGGGAGGACTTCAAGTTCTGATCAGCCAAGATACTAGAGAATCTTTTCACAGTGTACAAAAAATTCCATGATGAAGCAAATTTCCAAAGAGATGCATAAAGAGAAAGCATGCAAGCACCATTTGGGATCTGATTAGAATTTTGAGGCTAGTTCTTTACATTTAGAAATATAGAAGTCAGGGAACTTCTCCAGGAAATAAGAAAGCAGCATCCTTTTGGGCATTATTTATTGTTTAATTAAGAGTTAATGTAAACAAGATTTTAATTTTTTCTGACTGATGAGTTTGAAAGGTCTTTTAACACCAAGCAAAATCACTACCTTATTTCAATCATAAATTAGCAACATTTTAGAGACTTGCTCCACTTTGAATTAGAACAGTAGAATATAAGAACTAAAAGTTTCCTTAAAGATCCATCCTCTTCTTTTCAAAAATGAGGAACCAAGTTTCAGAGACCTGAAATAGCTTAGTCAGAGTCATCCTCCAGGCTTGGGCCAGTACTTGCTTAAAATTGAGGTTTTGTGGATGCCCAACTCTGTCTGTCGGAGAAGGCAATGACACCCCACTCCAGTACTCTTGCCTGGAAAATCCCATGGATGGAGGAGCTTAGTAGGATGCAGTCTATGGGGTCGCTAGGAGTTGGACATGACTGAGCAACTTCACTTTCAACTTTCACTTTCATACATTGGAGAAGGAAATGGCAACCCACTCCAGTGTTCTTGCCTGGAGAATCCCAGGGACGGGGGAGCCTGGTGGGCTGCCATCTATGGGGTCGCACAGAGTCGGACACGACTGAAGTGACTTAGCAGCAGCAGCAATTCTGTCTGTTTCCTGCTGCATATGCTTTGTTGCCTTCTAGTTGGCGAAGCTCACCAGGGTACTATTATTTTATTTGGAGATATTCAGAAATTGAATATCTCATTTAAAAATATCTCATTTAGAATGTAAGAACAAAACCACCTAAAATAATCACCTCCTTCATCCTTTGTTCATGGAATTCAGCAATGTCTTCCTAATGGGAAAGTGGCAAGATTTAGCCATGTGCTCTGCCACAAGAGGGAGTTAGTGATCTTCCGTGGTCAAGTCATTTTCTGTTGGTTCATTGTCTAAAGACAACATGGTAGCCTTGGCAGTTGGCTCAACGGTTGGCAATGTTCCAGGGACCGTTCCGGCAGTTGTTGTTAAGGCTGTTATGGCAGTTGGTGGTTGGTAAATTCAGTCCCTACCCTGTGCCCAACCATATGTCCAGACCTTCCTAGTCCTGAAGCCTCCAGTCAGCTCAGAACAAAGACAGTCTGAAAAGTCTTCTCCCGTCACTACTGCAATCACTTGAGCATTTATGCTCAAAACAGCTCCCTGACAGGAAAACGTTTGTGTTCCTCCGGAATGTGAAGGAAGGTTCATGGTTTTTAAAATTCATGAATTGCATGGAATGGAACGTTCCTTCTCCCAGTACAGGAAAGAAACAGAGAGGCTGTGTCTTTATGACATCCAAGCTATGGGTCATCTCAGGCGGGAAGAATCTAGTCAAGCCAATTATTTGGCATGGTATAGACCTCTTTCCCTTTCATTCCAAGAAAAGGTTAGAAATTTTTTTCACTTTTCAATTCATTGGATTGGATTTACTTGAGAATATTCAGACTTAGGCAGCCAGCTGGAGAAATTCAGTATTTATTTTTTCTATTTAAAAGTATTTAAAAATCAGTGATTTAGGCTGGGTATATGATCAAAGCAAAAAATTAGAAGATTCAAGTGGGCTGATTTTGTTTGTTTGTTTGGTTGGTTGGTTGGTTAAATACAGCTATGAGGATAGGTTAGAACCTTGGGAAATTGTGGAGTTTATCTTTTACCATTCTTATCACCCTTTCTATCTTCTCTCCCACCTTCTTGGGCCTGTTCCTTCCTGTCAAATCTCCTCATACCCAAGATCAGACTTCAGTTCCCCACCAAAGCATAGTGAAGGATCTCTCTTGCCCTGCTTGTTCTCTCACCTACACTTTTGAATGAAACCTTAGCATGTCTGAGTTTGAAACAAAGACATTTGATTAAATTGATTTACAATAAGATTTTAATGAACTCTCATGTCTGAGTGTAGGAGCACACAGCACACTCTCTAGCTTCTTGACCCTTGGGAGATTTTGATAGCCCAAATGAATACTTGGTGGTGGCATTTTAGGAGCACAATATTTTGGCAGCTGGTGGAGTGGGGTGAGTTGGAGCAGGGCTTCTCAGCATTGTGAGTGGGTAGTAATCTATGTTCGTTACTATTTTTGAAGTCTTAACTTTTGTCCCTCCACGTGAGCAAGTCAGGGTGATAAGATGCACCTCATTTTCTTATGTTTGAGTCTTTTTCATATAATTAAGCCATCTCTATTTCAACTGCCTTCCCTTCCTCATACATAATACTTAATAGCATGTCTGTAGAAACTAGAATTACTGTTTGATGATAGTGTAATGAAAAATACCCACAACAGACACAGAGTTTTCTGAAGAGGGAAATTCCTCTTTTATAAAGAAATCATATTAAAAACCATGGATTTTTTTTTATCATTTAAAAATATCCCATTTATTCCAAAATAGAAATCATTTTGTAGTTTTGTTTATTAGCTGCATCAGATCTTAGTTGCAGCGTGTGGTATTTTTTTTGTTGTGACCCACAGATTCTCTAGTTGTGGTTCACGGGCTCCATAGTTGTGGCACACATTTAGTTGTTTGCTCTGCAGCATGTGGGAATCGTGGTTCCCCAACCAGGGATTGAACCCATGTCTTCTGCATTGCAGGGTGGATTCTTAACCACTGGACCACCAGGGAAATCCTTATATATTCTATATCATCACTTGAAAATAGAAAATATAAAGGAGAAAGTAAAAAAGATAAGCATGATCACACTTTGGAGAATAATCACTGTTGAACTATTAACATTTTGAAACATTTGGAACTTTTCAGATATTTTATTTGCATTCATAGTCATTTTCAAAGATAAATAAGCAATATTGTTTTATGATTATTATTTTGTAACCTGATTTAATTTACTTAATCATTGTGAGTATTATTTATATCATCATTTTAAATCAGAACACATAATTCCTTGGCTTGAAAGTATTAGCATTTATTTAAGATCTCCTACTAATGCACTCTTAAAAATGGCCAAATATTGCATTCTGAGATTTACCCTTGCTGGAGATACAGCACATATTGTTTTTGAAGAGGGAATTTTCTAATGTTCACTAAAAATACTGTGGTCCTAGGTTCTATCTAGTTTTTCAAAATTAACTTCAGGGAGAGACTAAAAGCCTGTAGAGGTTTAGAGAGGGATTGGCTCTCCTTTTGGGTAATAGTTTTTCAGTAAACTCAAGATATCTTAAGATCAAATGAGAATAATCAAGGGTTTCCACACAGACAATGAGAGCCTTGAGTATTCCATTCACTTTTCAACTGAGGTTTAACCTACAAGGGCAGATTTTTAACTTGACTATGCATTTTGTGTCAACTGTATGTGTTTCAGCATTTAATATACAAGTATCCTTAGGAATTCTATCCAGACTACTGTTGAATCAGAGTTACTGAAGGACAATTTAAACAAAAGATCAAGGACATCTCTTTTAGAGTAATGGGCTGGGAGTCCTGTTCTGCCTCCTCATTCCTGGGAACACTGTTGGAGATTGGCATGGAGAATTCCCACAAGAGGTTGTAACCCTTTTTATTAACCTCAACAGCCATCTAGCCCTTGTGAGATTACCTTAGCTGGTACAAAGGGTTAATTGATGACAGTTGTATGTTTATATGAATGTATTTTCAGAACAGAAGATTTTAATTAATTTACTGTGGATAGAGCAAAAATATAAATGAAAAACCAGTATACTTAGAAATGTTGCTGAGTCAATTTGTTGAGGATGTGATAGAGGTGGAAAGAATCCAGTCTGGATAAAATAGTGCTGGAGAAGCTGACCATTAAGGGTCCTTTCAATATGAATAGCTCAGACACTAGGAAACATCTCTTGGACAGGACTGTTGCTACTGCAGTATATAGAATTTCAGCTCCAAAATTTGTGTTTGACTTCTAAATGTCTTAAATATTCTTGAAGAAGTTTAAACACATTATTTTTTAAAGGCAAGTTAATTTTCGTCATTTATGCCCCCAAATTCTCTGGTTTACTGGGTGTTAATGCAATCAAGTATTTTAATATCATCTTCAGCTTATCGATTATTTCTGTTCTTGGTGGTTTTCTCTATCAAGTCTGTCTCTTGGGATTGGTGAAATGATTTCCAATTTACAGAGAGATTAATGGACCAGTGTCCACCTTTCTTCTTTCTTTCTCCTCTCTCTCTTTTTTCCTTTTTATTCTTCCATCATCTTCTCTTTGATTACCAGTATTTCCTTTCACTACCCTCGTCACCACTCTCCCTCCTTCCTTTAACTCTTCAAATTCTACTTCTTTCTGAGGTAATTTTCTCAAAATTAGGCATCTTTTATGTTTCCCCATCATTCTCCAGCATGATTGTTGGGTTTTCTGGCAAGCTCTGTAGGTTCTGCAGTTTACACTTTTGTTTAGGGAAATGATGGCCTAGAGTGGGATCCTCAGTTTTTCTGTGCTTTGATGCCCATCTACTTCTTTGCTTGAGTATTACCTAAGGATCCAACAAATGCCTTTGATCACAAGAATAATGTTCAGACTTTCCCCCTATGAAGTAAGATCCCTTTCTCACTGGAGTAACTGAAGGTGATAAACATCTGACCATGAGCAACTTTAAGGCCAATTCATCATAAAGTGCCTTTTCAGTGTTGTTTGAAAAATAAGCTGTTGCTATAGGATTTTAATAAAACTGGCCACATGCCGAGATGGAAAGCATGTGGTCATCAACTACAAAGGGAGCTTCAGCTGAGAGGGCTCATTTTGGGATGAAAATTGTCTTCCTGTTTTCTTGCTACATCAATGATACAGCAATTTCTTTTATAATTTCCAGTTGTGCACAAGCCAGTCAGCAGAAAAATGAGCTTCCTTTCCTTGCTAGCTGAGAGAATATTCTTTTAAAAGGGGGAAAGAAAGATAAAAAGGAAGGAATGAAAGAAAGAAGGGGAAAAACTATGGCAAAAAGTACATTAAAAAATCCTCCCCCTCCACTGGTTTCAGGGAAGAGAGATTAGTTTGATATACAGTTTGTTTTTCATAGGCATGTGAGGTTACTGGGGGAAACTGATGAGCACCTCTTGGTGATTCAGTTGCATAAGTAAATATAGCCTCATTCACTGACCGTTTATCTCTTGTTTATTTCTGCTTACAAGCTAGAAAAAGAATGTCAGTTGACCATTGGAATTTCACTTAGACTTTCTCATTAAACTGTTCACACATTTTATTTCTTTTGGATAGGGAGAAAAGAGATTACATTCCAAACCTGCAGAACAAAAGAAAAAGTTCAAAGATTGCAAGGTCTTTCTCTTCATCATCAGGGAAGAAGCTTCAAATTAGGCTGTAGATTTTCTCCTGATGTGCAGCTAAATTCAGGGTTTGAAAATGTAATAAAATCATTGTGTTACAACAAGGTCAGGAAATATGGTTAGGAACTTTCAGTAACATTTGATGCCAAGCCTTCCCAGTTGTATTTGCAAAGTTGGAGCAAGGTCAAATCAGGACTGCTTATAGAATAACTGAGGTAGGAATGTGAGGATCTGGAAGCTTGGGCTTCTACCCAGAATTTATCTTGGCCACATGGGTGAATTACCTAGGATGGAACAGTAAGTTCATATACCACAGCTTTGTAACTCTAAATCTCTGTACATGTAGAATCTTGCAGACACTCGGGGTAGAAGGGGAAGAGACCAACCATCAAGTAATTTTTTTTTTTTAACAAGAACTGTTGCCTTAGATTGCGTTCCCTGGGAAAGGGGACCTTACCTTTAAGGGAGTGAAGGAAACAAGATCGGGCAGAAATAGAAATTGAACTGCCCCACAGTTGTAAGAAAGATTTTAGCCAGTCCTTGGACTCATCAGAGGAATCCCTTCTTTAGGCCAAAGGGCCAGAACTTGGTACTCCCCTACATTCACCAGTCATTACATAAAAACTGCCCACAGGGAGGGATATAACCTTGAGTGAGCACACTCCCTTATGCAGAGAGCAGTTCCCCAAGAGGGGCAGCTAGGAGCCCTTAGCAGGCAACCATTGCCAGCAACAACAGAATGCAGTTTCTTTTTTCTTTTCATTTATAAAACAGAGCCAATACTATCAACTTTATGGGATTATTATAAAGAGTAAATGAGCTAACCCTTGTAAAAGACCAAAGCTGGCATGGTAAATGCCAAGAGCTTAATGCATATTAGCAGTTATTATTTAAATAGCAATTTAATATTGCTAATACTATTTGTAAAAGTGTTATTAGCCATCAACTTCATCTGTCTGAGCTAGAGAGTATGTATTTTCTGGGTCAAGATACAAGTTGACTTTGGGAGAGTGACCATGTCTCTGAGATGAATCATGTTTTTCTTATAACAACCAAATGTAAGCAGTCATGGGCTGTTCTGTTGTTGTACGCCTTCACTCTTGGAAGACATGTTTTGATACAGAGTCCTTTTATGTCAAACAGTGTAAGAGCCATAGGTGAGTGGGATGCTTAGATGATGCCTCCAGCGTTTCTAAGCCTGCTGCCTCCTTGGAAGAAAATAGCACTATCTGCACAATGCAAGTGCCCTTGTTGAATAAGGATAGCAGAAGGAAATGATGACTTTTTTGGGAGAGGAAGAATATCATTGCTATTGTTTAGTCGCTCAGTCATATCTGACTCTTTGCAACCCCATGGATTGCAGCACTCCAGGCTTCCTTGTCCTTCACTATCTCCTGGAGTTTGCTCAAACTCATGTCCACTGAGTCTATGAATCCATCCAACCATTTCATCCTCTGTCGCCCCCTTATCTTCCTACCCTTAATCTTGTAGTTTAAGTTTTTGCAAATTCTTGTATTCTATTAAAATTCTATCTATCTGACATTGGTCTCAGCATGAAAAAAAGCAAGAATATATATACTGGTGCTTGCTTTTATGTAACATGAAGATTAATTATTTTTTCAAGGTAATTACTGATTGAAGTGGAGACCAGGGAAGCCTATACTTCTCAGTTCAATAATTATATTTTTAATTATAAATATTTTTATTTATTTATTTGAAATTTTGTTTTCTCAGTTCAGTAATCCCTGATGTTAACTTCAGCAGAAATCAATGTCTGCTTATTATAGTCCCAAGAGCCATTGCAGGCAGCTCTACCTTTTAAAATAAATTGTAGTTCTAAAATTAAATTAAAATCTGGGTCTTGGCACCTCATAAGTACTGTGTACTCCCAAGTTATTTCTATGAAATGTTAAATAAAACATTTATTGGATATGTTACCCTGTCACCAGGCAGGAGCTATTATTCCTCTGTAGATGGGAGGGAATCATTATAAGGTAATGAAAGGTGGAAGTAGTTACTCAAAGGAGTCAGCCAGAAAGATTGTATGGCTCAGTCTCATTATAGTAGAAATAACAATCAGAAATCTGTCCTGATCTTTGCCATGAGGGAATATAAGCAGCTATTTCTGACTGCCTGAGGCTAGTGATTCCAGTAGCAGTTTAGGAGAATCTACAAGGTTAAAACAGAAAAGGGAACAAAAAAGATCTGATGAGCCACAAGCCAGTTCCAGCCACACCAGTGACGGAGTAAGAGGTTCTGAAGAAGTGGGTACATCAGGAGAGTCACCTGTATGTGTCCATGGGTGTGCACAGCTGTGGGCATTCTTGGACATTTGGGGTTTGATATGTCTTGGAACAACTGTAACAACTGACTTGGTTGGAAGGGGCCACTTTCAATCCCCAGAAAGTGGTAACTTAAGATGATAACTGAGACGAGGTATTTGAAATCTCTGGTGAGCACAGCCTCTGTCTCTATAAGCTGGCATAGGCTTACCAGATGAAAATGTCGAGAACAGTACTAGTGACAAGTTTTAAGGATTTAGAGACCCAGCCATTTTCTAAACTACAGCCAGCCTGGGATTTAGGGATCCTATTGTCTCCTGAACTGCAGCCAGCCTAGAAAGTTTTAGAGTGGAGGAGTGCAGGCAGCAGCAGCAGAGGGAGCCTCCAGTGAATTCTGTACGATGACTGGTTGTTAGTAGGATTTTTATGTTACAGGAACATTTTTTATACTCATCTAATCTGCTCTGAATAGAGACCTCACTGTATAGTGTTGTCTATGTGAATGCCAGACAGACTATAACCCAAACACATATGTTAAAACACATGTGCACATATATATACTTGTGTGCCTACCCCTATGGGAACATTTGTAGAGATTCTAACCGTATGAAGTATGTCAGGGCCACATGAGTGTGATGCACAGACCTGTGGGCTTCCCAGGTGGTGCTCATGGTAAAGAACCCGCCTGCCAATGCAGGAGACATGAGACCCCATGTGATCCCTGGGTCAGGAAGATCCCCCGGAGAAGACGTGGCAACCCACCCCAGTGTTCTTGCCCGAGAATCCTCATGAACAGAGGAGCCTGGCAGCTACAGTCCATAGGATCACAAGGACTGGGACCTGACTGAAGTGACTAAACGTGCAAGGACAGTGAAGGCAGAGGCTTTTGTGTCTTTCGGTCAGTGATATATCCCCAGTACCTAGAAGAGTGCCAGCGTAGATGTAGTGTTTCACCACCTGTAACAGCAGCACCAGCAAGACTACCAGGAACAAGTCCATTAGCAAACTGGAGAATTTCCCGGAGGAGGAGCACTTCAACTTAAGAAGAGTACTTAGCAAGTTGCTTGGTCTGTGTTCCTTAATTATTTAATGAGTGGGTCAACTTTTGTACTAGTTTAGTTTTATTCTTTTAATTATGAAAGAAATATCTGGCCATGGTAAACACATACACACACACACACACACACATGCACATTAAAAGAAGAGTATATAATACCAAGTAGAGTTCCTCACCACTCTGGCCACCAGTCTCACTTCCCAGCAACAACTAGCGTTTAAAGTTTATGTGTGTCGGGGAGAACACACTCTCTACACTGCCCTGTCTTTCCCCTTGCCTTTCTTGTGTTGAATATCTTTCCTTATCAGATCATATAGATCTACCTCATTTTTTTTCAACAAAGACATAAAATATCCATAGTATTGTATCATGTAGATGTAATTGACATAACATTTAATTGGCCTCCAGTAGTTGAAATCTGCTTCATTCTGAGTCATTTGCCATTTCAAACAAGCTAACAGTGAGTATCTTTGTCATGCCACAGTGGCACCAGTGACAAAACCTCAGTGGGAATGGTGCCTTCTGACTCACCATTGTGCAGTGCAGTTGCCCTGATTCTTGCACTTTAGTTTTTGCACACATGTCCAAGTATTCTGTAGGATAGATTTCTAGAAGGACTATCGCTGGCTCAAAGGCTGTGCTCAATGTGAATTTGCATAGCTAGTCTCCAAAATGTTGAATGATGTTTACATGAATCAACTGATTAGTCATTGTTGGAGTCTGTATTAACCAGAGAAATAGAATATCTATTTATATCCTACTGGTTTTCTCTTTATATATATACATACACACACAAACACACACATGCATATACATACATACATATATACATGCACACACAAACATATATACATAGAACTGTATGATCTGAGAGAGAGATATATATATATGTATATATATATATATATGTTTGTGTGTGTATATCCAAAGGGATTTTAAAAAATTCTTTACTGAATTTTTACAGTATTGTTTCTGTTTTACTTTCTGGTTTTTTGGTTGCAAGGCATGTGGGATCTTAGTTCCCTGACCAGGGATTGAACTCACATCCTGTGCATTGGAAGGTGAAGTCTTAACCACTGGTCCACCAGGGAAGTCCCTATAGAGGGATTTTTTTTATAAGGATTTGGCCCATATGATTATGGAGGGTGAAAAACCCCAAGATTTGCAGTTGGCAAAGTAGAGACCCAGGTGAACTAATGCCTTAATAAGCTCCAGTCCAAGTCTGAATCTGAAGGCAGGAGATGGATGTACCAGCTAGAAGAGAGACAGGCAGAGAAAGCAGATTCTTTTCTTACTTACCTTTTGTTCTGTTGAGGCCTTCAGCAGATTGGATGAGGCCTGCCCACATTGAGGAGAGCAATCTGCTTTACCCAGTCTACCAATTCAGATGTTAACTTCATCCAAAAAAGCCCTCACAGACACACCCAGAATAATGTTTAATCAAACATCTGAGCACCCTGTGGCCCAGTCCAGTAACAGATAAAATTAACCATTGCAATGTCATTCATCAAAGATTTAAAATATGAAACAAATGCTACTCACATTTTAAAATACAACTTGAGACTAATAAATATAACTTTTATTTCTATCTTGTTTGCATGAGTAAATGCACTAATGATTTGTATGTGTTAAATTTTGCTTTCAGATTCTTAGTCTTTGGACACTGTTAATATTTAGAGCTAGTGAATAAATTCCACCTTTTAAAACACTTAATGTATTATGATAATGCCAACCTAGCTCCTGGCATAATGCCCTCCCATGAAAGTCTAATTTAACCTTCCTGTTGCATATATAATCTTGCAAACATCAGTGGGCATTTTACATCCAAAGGGCTTTGGTTCAAACCTTTAGAGATTTCCTCACTGATGTTTCTCAGCTTTTAGTTCATCAGCAAATTCCAAATTCACTCTTGATGATTTTTATAGTTATAATAGTCATTCAATTTCATTTATAAATGAAACAAGTGGCCTTTGATCACATACTCTTTGCAAAGCCTGATGCTCTCTGTTGAATGTTTTTGTACCCTTTATATTTTTAAAAGCAGTAGCTGCACTAGAGACAGCTTGACCTTACCGTGAGAAATAGCATTTTATCATGAAACTTGGCAGAGCCTTCAATTTCCTCCCGTTTAATATCTGTCAGTCATTCCCTTTGTCCAGGAAATATTCTCTCTGCTCTCCATGTGAAAGTTGTTATCTCTGGTGGCAGATACAACTTCTCTGGGGCCAGATCATCCTCATCCTACAGCTCAATCATGTAGCATTGCTGGATCCCTGTGGAAAACCAATCATGTTCTTTAAAGTGTGGCTGGAAAGTTAATGATGCAAAAGAAAGACTCTGAGTCCCCTACACATTCCATTAAGTTCCTTCCCACTTCCCATAAATTGTGTGCCAATCTTTTTGACCCTGCTGATGAACCCAGCTGGCATAAAATAGAGGCTGAAATGAAAGGAAGAGGCCTTATTTTACCATATCAAAGTATTGAACTGGAAGGGACTTTTAGACTTGTCTAATCATGCGCCTTCCTTATAGAGACAAATAAGCTTTGGCCCAAAATGGGAATCTAATTTGACCAAGACCACCCAGCTCATTGGTGTCAGGGCTGATTGGGGATGGAAAACATATATTTTTATTCAACTTATTTAATTGGTACATAATTTGCATACCATAAAATGCACAGAACTTGTCCAGTTGATGCATTTTGACAAATGGATATATCTATGTAATCATAGCTAACACACCCACATCCAATCAAGTATAGAACATTTCATTACCCTGAGAAATTTTCCATATATTCCTTTCTAGTAGGAAAGTAGGTTTTTCACTTCTGATCTAATGTTTTTGCCTCTAGTGACCTTTTCATTATCACATAGGTACATTCATCATTTGGTGGAAAGACCCCAGGGCTGGAAACAGGGATATGGGTTCTCCTTCCAGTTCTTGTTCAATTAACTGTATATATTAGGCAAGTAGTTTCACTGAGTCAATTTCTCTAGCTATTATAGGATGGGGTATGCATAGGGAGCCAGATTGTGAAAGTGAGAAAGCTTGCCTTTGGTTCTTCTACCCTTCTCTGAAATCATTCTTATCACCCTTGGACTATGAAACATTGCTAGTTCTAACTCCAGCTTCATTCTGTGCATTGTTTTGATCTAGCTAAGTACCATTAAAAAGTAAGTTGAGTTGTCCATCTTATGTCAAGGCATTAATAACTTTGTTCCTGGAAATGCTTATGTTTAATAATCACAGTGACATCTACAGTTTATTGGAACCTACGCTGTATATCAGACATGTGTTTAGTACTCTATATATGTTGCCTACATAGATGCTGCCTTACAGGAGCTGTGTAAGGTTGTTGGGTTTTACATAAGGCCAGTCTGAGGCTCAAGTAGGTTAAGTTACTGGCCCACAGTTGCACAGCTAGCAAGTAGCAGAGTTTGCACTGAGACCCAAATCTGCCCAACTCCATAATCAGGATACTTTCCATTCCCTTTCCCTGCCTCAGGGAACTCTTGAAGATGACAGCAACTTCACCCAAAGGAATAACTCTTTGAAGATAAAATTTAAGGTAGCGTATCTTTCTGGAGGGAAAATGACATCTGACCAGGGAGCTCATGGACAACTTATGCATCACCCCAGTGCTGTCACTGTGATTGTACTCGTGGTCCCAGGACCATAGAGAGAAAGACCTGAGAAAGCCTTGTGAACTGCTCACTGCTTTGCATGAGTTCTACCATGTTTCACTGGGTTTGGACAATTTTATGCTCTGAGGTTTTGGCTCTGTAAGATGGAGCAAAT
Organism: Aepyceros melampus; assembly: GCA_006408695.1. Lineage (NCBI taxonomy): Eukaryota > Metazoa > Chordata > Mammalia > Artiodactyla > Bovidae > Aepyceros > Aepyceros melampus. Next base: position 60,810 of record SJXQ01005843.1, read on the forward strand.
GGATTTTGGAGGTAAGATGTTATTACAGCCAATATTGCCTATAAAAAGTGAGATTTCAGGCCAGAGTATATAACTCTATTAATTACAGGAAAAGGGAAGGGAATCATCATGCACTCACCGAAGGAAGTAACTGGCTGAGGACCTCATGCCTGCTAAAGAGGTTCTCTGTCCTCTTTCCCACAACAGAAAGAGAGAGGTGTCCTGATTTAAGGGTGTGAACTGAATTTTAATCATGCACGCACACAAAAATGCTTAGGAAGTTTTGCCTGAGAGAATACTGAAAGTTTCAGCTGGGGTATCTAATTTCATTCATATACCTTTGCTTCTAGTTGTCTGGGTTGCAAATTTAGCATAGTATTCTTTTTTAAAAGCCCTCTTGGCTATTGCATTTTTCTGAAGTAGTACAGAGGAGACTTTGAAAAATAAAAGCAACTCGACAGATACAGGGACCAAATTAAGTATAGCACACATAATTCAGAACATACTATCCCATTGCAAAGGATATGCAGGCCCCAGGAGAAACAACTGAGAACAGTTCTGCCATGTGGTTTATAGGAGGACTCTAGGTCTGTCTTAAGAACATTCCGGGCTCTATCCTACTACTGATTAAAACCTCCTTTTGGGTAACTTCTTGACCTTGGACTTGCTGAAAGACACTTTTAGGCAATGAATCAGAGTGTAGTCCTTAGTTTTGTTGATAGTGTACAGATACACATGCCACCCTTTGGCCAGTGCCCAGAGGCAGCTCTAGAAATGCCTTGGTCATTTTTGAGCTGAGCTGAGTCTGAACTTTGGAAATGCTGAGGCTCAGTAAACTTGATTAGTTTTTGTGCTGATAAACTTCCACAGCTCCTTCTTATCTTTTAAAGAAAGCTACCTGAGGTCAGAGCCCTGAGACTTCACAAAAACAGATGATAAAGCATGCAGTTGCATTCACAACAGAACAGTGGAGGCTTTGAGGGGTTGTATGACTATAGAAGTTCATACCCAGCTGTGGCTTTGCTGGTCAGTGGGGTACAGAAGTTTGATCATCTTTGCCTCAACAGTTTTAGCCTTTAATGGCACAAGGATATCAAGATAGGACAGATCTCAGAGTATTAAAGAAAAAGAGGGTCAAGTATGTTTGTTCACTGAGGGATAAACGATGGAACCAAATCTTCAGAGGTAGCCACCATACTCCAGGCTGACATAACTTTCCAAAGCGATAAATTACCTCCTGACCAAATAAATAAACCAACAAGCCACCAAGGACTAGAGCTCTGAAGAAGGACTCCAATGCTCCTGGGTCTAAAGAGTAGTCATTTACATCTGCTAAATGTGTAAGCAATAGGACTTGTTTTGTGCAAAAGGATATGTTTTTCTTTTACAGTTCATAAAATCTGTCAGTGGTTCACCAAAGAATATTCATTTTTGTCTAATATCTGAGAATATTCATTTATGACCAATTCATTCTTTTGACCACTCCATCAAAGTGTTTCCTGGAGTCTATTGCACAGAGGTACAAGGACAGGCAGAACTGCCCAATACCACAGCGAGCCCTTCAGGCTTGTCTTGGTCCTGATTATCTCTACGCCCTTGAAAGCCTGTGGGTGGCCAAGTGGAAGAAATCTCTCTACATAGAGACAGCCTGACCCAAGGCTGCTGCTGCTGCTAAGTCGCTTCCGTTGTGTCCGACTCTGTGCGACCCCGTAGACGGCAGCCCACCAGGCTCCCCCGTCCCTGGGATTCTCCAGGTGAGAATACTGGCGTGGGGTGCCATTGCCTTCTCAAGGCAGGATTCATTTAATGACCATCTGTAAAGGCATGGCTATTTGGTTACCACTCTCTGCTCTCTGATACTGGAGATCAGGAAAGTCTCTTGCTTTTACCGAGAAGATGCCCTGCTGTGCCTCAGCCATCTGTGTTCTCATGCCCTCACTGGCCAAAGAGATACAAGCTGAACTGTGAGCTACTTTAAGATTGGAGATAAATGATTGAAGCCTTGAATAAAAAGTCTAATGTCATTTTAGTAGTTATGGGCCAGCTCAGGGTTTCCCCTGTTCCTGAGCCATATGCCTTCATGACCTTGAGGAAATCAGTTAGCCATCCAAAAGAGGGCATCAGTTCAGTTCAGTTCAGTTCAGTCACGCAGTCGTGTCCGACTCTTTGCCACCCCATGAATCGCAGCACTCCAGGCCTCCCTGTCCATCACCAACTCCCAGAGTTCACTCAGACTCACGTCCATTGAGTCCATGATGCCATCCAGCCATTTCATCCTCTGTCATCCCCTTCTCCTCCTGCCCCCAATCCCTCCCAGCATCAGGGTCTTTTCCAATGAGTCAACTCTTCGCATAAGGTGGCCAAAGTACTGGAGCTTCAGTTTTAGTATCATTCCTTCCAAAGAAATCCCAGGATTGATCTCCCTCAGAATGGACTGGTTGGATCTCCTTGCAGTCCAAGGGACTCTCAAGAGTCTTCTCCAACACCACAGTTCTAAAGCATCAATTCTTCTGCGCTCAGCCTTCTTACTGATATTAGCAAGGCTCAAGACAATGGCTGCATTTTTGTTTAAAGGAGGAATACAGTGAACCCAAACAAGCTTCTTCTATAATATCAAAAATCCCCCTTTCTACACCAGTTGTGAATCTAACTTTATGAACAATGGTTCAGTTCAGTTCAGTTCAGTCGCACAGTCATGTCCAACTCTTTGCGACCCCATGAATTGCAGCACGCTAGGCCTCCCTGTCCATCACCATCTCCCGGAGTTCACCCAGACCCACGCCATGGAGTCAGTGATGCCATCCAGCCATCTCATCCTTCTCCTTCTCCTGCCCCTAATCCCTCCCAGCATCAGAGTCTTTTCCAATAAGTCAGCTCTTCGCATGAGGTGGCCAAAGTACTGGAGCTTCAGCTTTAGCATCATTCCTTCCAAAGAAATCCCAGGACTGATCTCCTTCAGAATGGACTGGTTGGATCTCCTTGCAGTCCAAGGGACTCTCAAGAGTCTTCTCCAACACCACAGTTCAATAGCAACAATTCTTTGGCGCTCAGCCTTCTTCACAGTCCAACTCTCACATCCATACATGACCACAGGAAAAACCATAGCCTTGACTAGACGGACCTTAGTCGGCAAAGTAATGTCTCTGCTTTTGAATATACTATCTAGGTTGGTCATAACTTTTCTTCCAAGGAGTAAGC
>SJXQ01005843.1:64873-117404 GCA_006408695.1 Aepyceros melampus
GTGGTCTGGTATTCCCATCTCTTTCAGAATTTTCCACAGTTTACTGTGATCCACACAGTCAAAGGCTTTGGCATAGTCAATAAAGCAGAAATAGATGTTTTTCTGGAACTCTCTTGCTTTTTCCATGATCCAGCGGATGTTGGCAATTTGATCTCTGGTTCCTCTGCCTTTTCTAAAACCAGCTTGAACATCAGGGAGTTCACGGTTCACATATTGCTGAAGTCTGGCTTGGAGAATTTTGAGCATTACTTTACTAGCATGTGAGATGAGTGCAATTGTGCGGTAGTTGGAGCATTCTTTGGCATTGCCTTTCTTTGGAATTGGGATGAAAACTGACCTTTTCCAGTCCTGTGGCCACTGCTGAGTTTTCCAGATTTGCTGGCAAATTGAGTGCAGCACTTTCACAGCATCATCTTTCAGGATTTGAAACAGCTCAACGGGAATTCCATCACCTCCACTAGCTTTGTTCGTAGTGATGCTTTCTAAGGCCCACTTGACTTCACATTCCAAGATGTCTGGCTCTAAATTAGTGATCATACCATCATGATTATCCAGGTCATGAAGATCTTTTTGTACAGTTTTCTGTGTATTCTTGCCACCTGTTCTTAATATCTTCTGCTTTTGTTAGATCCATACCATTTCTGTCCTTTATCGAGCCCATCTTTGCATGAAATGTTCCCTTGGTATCTCTGATTTTCTTGAAGAGATCTCTAGTCTTTCCCATTCTGTTATTTTCCTCTATTTCTTTGCATTGATCACTGAAGAAGGCTTTGTTATCTCTTCTTGCTATTCTTTGGAACTCTGCATTCAGATGCTTATATTTTTCCTTTTCTCCTTGGCTTTTCGCTTCTCTTCTTTTCATAGCTATTTGTAGACCTTCCCTAGACAGCCATTTTGCCTTTTTGCATTTCTTTTCCATGGGGATGGTCTTGATCCCTGTCTCCTGTACAATGTCACGAACCTCATTCCATAGTTCATCAGGCACTCTATCTATCAGATCTAGGCCCTTAAATCTATTTCTCACTTCTACTGTATAATCATAAGGGATTTGATTTAGGTCATACCTGAATGGTCTAGTGGTTTTCCCTACTTTCTTCAATTTAAGTCTGAATTTGGCAATAAGGAGTTCATGATCTGAGCCACAGTCAGCTCCTGGTCTTGTTTTTGCTGATTGTATAGAGCTTCTCCATCTTTGGCTGCAAAGAATATAATCAATCTGAACATTTTGTGAAAAGGAGGGTATAAACCCTCTAGGGATTAAACTAAATCTCCTTACATTGAAGCCACAAGTACAGGCACAAGTTTCATTTTTCTCTCCAGATTCAGAATCCAGAAATTTTTTTTAAAAAACAACATAACTGTGCATTCATTTTCTCTGACAATGACTTTGTGCTCTAGCTTTCTAGCTCAGAGATAAAATTGGATTCTTTAAGAGGCCCAGAAACTAAATTTAAAAACCTAAGGCTCATCAATAAAGGACAGAGAGTATTTTGGATACCATTTTATGATCCTAGTTCGAGGGACCATCATATCATGTTCAAAAGAAAATCTTTCATTGTTGCTTAATATTCATTATTAGGCAATACAAATTAAAACTTTTTGTTCTTCTTGCCCATGAGAACTGTACTAATTCTGGTTGGTTAAATAGAAAGTTTGTTTTCAGTGTAAAATCTGATTTAAAAAATACTTAGAGAAAGGTATTTTTGTGTTTTAAAGTATATTTTTGAATATTTTGCAATAAGCTTAAGCACTCAACAGTATTTTCTGAGATATGTAAAAGATTTTCCCTCACCCCTCCCATCTTGATTTATATTTTATTTAATTGTTTTTAGTTTTGGAAATTTAAAAAATATAGAGCAGAATGAAAAATAATAAACTATTACCCAGTACTCACTAACATTTTATTATATTTGCTTTTAGTATTTTTTAATTAAAAAATAAGACATTTTAGGTCGAATCAAAGTCCTCTTTATTCTCCATTCTCTGTCTTACCCCATTCCCAGGGTAAATTGCTACTATGAATTTAAGATGTATTCTTAAAATATTTCTAATATTTTTTATGTGCATACTTATCAGAGGACAATATGTCCTGAGGAACATGTATGTTTTAAATGTATAAGAGGGACAGTTTATCCTACTTTTTTTTTTTGGTATATATCATCTTACAAGTTGCTTTTTTCATTCAATATTGATTTCACTATGAATGTCTTGATTAGTGGGCTTTCCAGGTGGTGATAGTGGTAAAGAGCCCACCTGCCAATGCAGGAGATAAAAGAGACAAGTTCGATTCCTGTGTCAGGAAGATCCCCTGGAGGAGGGCATGGCAACCCATCCCAATATTTTTGCCTGGAGAATCCCATGCACAGAGGAGCATGGTGGGCTACTTTCATAGGGCCAAAAGAGTCAGGCATGACTGAAGGGACTTAGCACACACACACATCTTGATTAGTGGAGAGCCTTGTTTGTTTGTATTATGGCATATGACATATTTGGAATTACTTATACCATTTTAGTTTTTGCTTTTCCCATTTTGCTTGCTTTTCCCCTCTTGTCTTGTATTAGATGGTTACATTTCTTTATTTTCCATTTATTTTTACTAGTTTGAAAGTTACACATCCTATTCCTAGTCCTCTAGTTAGGTATGTTTAAAATTTTGTTATACATAGATCACATTATTTTTAAATAAATACTAAAGTTAATTTATACTCTTCTTCTAAACAAGCAATTTAGCACACTTTTTACTACAAACAATCCTCTTTGGTCTCCCATCGTAATTATTGTTTAGAGTTGTAGGTCCACCCTGTTTTTAAATACAAAAGAGTGTTTATTATTGTTAGTTAACATATTTTTACATATAAAGTTGATTTGTTTGTTTTCTTTCCTCGCCATTGCTCTTGAATTCCATCTTTCCTTTGGGCTTCCTATTCTTTCTTGCCAAAGTCTCTCAGTAGTTCTTTTGGTGAGGATCAAGTAACTCTCTTGGACTTTGGGTATATAATTATATTACTTTCATTCTTGAGTTATCATTTATCTGTGAATTTTATTGTATCAGTTTTTCTTCTTAAAGATGTAATTCATTCTCTCTTCTAGCATCTGTTGCTTCCTAAGAGAAGTTTGCTGTTAGTCTGCAGCCAGTCTAATTGAATGATTTTTAATTTTGAGATAATCTGCCTTTTCTGTTGATTTTCGAATTTTCTTTTAATATTCTATAGTTATACTACTGTTTTTATCCTGCTCATGACTCAGTGTGGTTTTTATTTATTTTTAATCTTAAGTATCTTTCTGGTTCTAAAATCTCCTTTAAGATTCCTTAAAAAATTGCAAATAGAAATACCATATGACCCAGCAATCCCACTGTTGGGCATACACACTGAGGAAACCAGGATTGAAAGAGACACATGTACCCCAATGTACATTGCAGCACTGTTTATAACAGCCAGGACATGGAAACAACCTAGATGTCCATCAGCAGATGATGCATAAGAAAGCTGTGGTACATATACACAATGGAGTATTACTCAGCCATTCAAAAGAATACATTTGAATCAGTTCTAATGAGATGGATGAAACTGGAGCCGATTATACAGAGTGAAGTAAGCCAGAAAGAAAAACACCAATACAGTATACTAACACATATATATGGAATTTAGAAAGATGGTAGTGATAACCCTGTATGCGAGACAGCAAGAGACACAGATGAATAGAACAGACTTTTGGACTCTGAGGGAGAGGGAGAAGGTGGGAGGATTTGGGAGAATGGCACTGAAACATGTATACTATCATGTAAGAAATGAATCGCCAGTCTATGTCTGATACAGGATACAGGGTACTTGGGACTGGTGCACAGGGATGATCCAGAGAGTTGATATGAGGTGGGAGGTGGGGGGGGTGCGGTTCAGGATTGGGAACTTATGTACACCTGAGATGGATTCATGTCGATATATGGCAAAACCAATACAGTATTGTAAAGTAAAATAAAGTGAAAATAAAAAAAAATAAAAAAATAAAAAATAAATAAGTAAATAAATAAACAAAATCTCCTCTATTTTCCCTTTAAATATTGCTTCTTTCCTTTTTCTCTATTTCACTTGTCATCATTAAAAACAATGTGAGAGTTGCGAGTTAAGTTTTATTTGGGGCAAAATGAAGACTGCAGCCCTGGAGACAGCACCCCAGTTAGCTCTGAGAAACTTCTCTAAAAGTCATGGGGGAAAGGTCAGTATATATATGATTTTGGTAAAGAGGGAATACATGCAATCAAGCACATATTTTTGCAGAAGCTTTCTGCTAGTCACGAGAAACAGTTGTCACCATGAAGGATTTTAGTGCTTTTCTAGATATGAGGAGATACAGGAATTGAGCTCATAAAATCAGCTTCTGAAAATATCTAACTATCTGAAGACCTGTCTTGCCAGTTTTTCACTGAGCACAGTGTACCTCATTTCTGCTCTCTACCCTGAACTCCTTTCAGGGAGTGTGGAAAATCAGCAGGTGCAGAGCACATAATTTAATTCTTGAAGAGGGATGGCAAGTACCAATTTGTAGTCAACATATTCTTTTGGAATTTCTACTAGAATTATACCTTTCCCCTTTTTTCCTCCATGTCTCTTAGTATATTGTTCAAATTTTTATTTCTGTAAATTTCTCTGTTCTATATTTGCTGTTATTTTTTCAGCTCTCAGTTCACTAATTCTTTTCTCAGTTGTTTCTTTTTTAATTTAAATGAGCATTTTTTTGTTGTAGTTCTTGTTTCATAATATTATTTTTAGATTAGAGATTTGTATTTTTCCTTATTGTAACAAGGATACTATTTTAAAAACATTTAAAGATTTTTATTTTCCTGTCCTTAAAATCTTATCACCCACATTGCAATGACTGACAGGAAAGGGGAAATGCCCACTATATTTTCTGTTGTTGTTCTTTTTTTTTTTTTTTTAATTACCATTTCAAACCAGTCAGAATGACTGTGATCCAAAAGTTGACAAGCAATAAATGTTGGAGAGGGTGTGGAGAAAAAGGAACCCTCTTACACTGTTGGGAATGCAAACTAGTACAGTCACTAAGGATAACAGTGTGGAGATTCCTTAAAAAACTGGAAATAGAACTGTCTCATGACCCAGCAATCCCACTGCTGGGTATACACACCGAGGAAACCAGAACTGAAAGAGACACGTGTACCAGAATTGAAAGAGACACACCTACCCCAATGTTCATCACAGCACTGTTTATAATAGCCAGGACATGGAAGCAACCTAGATGTCCATCAGCAGATGAATGGATAAGAAAGCGGTGGTACATATATACAATGGAGTATTACTCAGCCATTAAAAAGAATACATTTGAATCAGTCCTAATGAGGTGGATGAAACTGGAGCCGATTATACAGAGTGAAGTAAGCCAGAAAGAAAACACCAATACAGTATACTAACACATATATATGGAATTTAGAAAGATGGTAATGATAACCTGTATTCAAGACAGCAAAAGAGACACAGATGTAAAGAACAGACTTTTGGACTTGAGGGAGAGGGAGAGGGTAGGATGATTTGGGAGAATGGCATTGAAACATGTATACTGTCATATAAGAAACAAATTGCTAGTCTAGGTTTGATACAGGATACAGGATGCTTGGGGCTGGTGCACTGGGATGACCCAGAGAGATGATATGGGGAGGGTGGTGGGAGAGGGGTTCAGGATTGGGAACTCATGTACACCTGTGCCGAATTCATGTCAATGTATGGCAAAACCAATACAGTATTGTAAAGTAAAAAAAATAAAATAAAACCAGCTTGACTATCAAAAAAAAAAGACATTATTAACCAATTTTCATCACCAAGTTAGATTTTGTTTGAATCCACAATAGGATAATAAGCTTGAAATCCAGACTCCTTTAAATGTAGAGAAGTTAATCCAACCAGCCTTGAGGTCTAAGTAAGAAGCCAGAATCAGTAGGGAAAGTGAAAGTCTAAAACCCATCACTTTAAGGCCTGTGTGTAGGCAGGACCAGCTCTGTGGATGTACAGCCTCGCCAGTCACATGGGAACTCATGCTTAGAAGGGCCCCGTACTTGGTTTAATGCTCTGCTGTTACCATCTAGAAATTCTTAATCATTTTTGAACAAGCAGCTCTTATTCATTTTGTACTGGGCTCTGACAATTATGTAGCTTGTTCTGGTACTAGGGGAGGTCCTGAAAGACAGGAAGAGGAGGTAAAAGGAAAAATTAACTTTTACTGGCCTCAGGGCATTGAGGGTAGAAGAAGCAGGAGAAAAGTGAATGAGACACAAAGATTCACTTCCTCCTTGGCCCAGGAAAGAGGATATTTTATCACTGGAGAGGAACACCAGAAAGGGTCTTTTTGTCCCATTTAACATTTTGAACTCTGGAAGGAGAGCTCAACCACCTACCTCTAAAATGGAGATAATAAAGCATTCTGAAAGAGACTTTAAATTAGCTTTTAAAAAATTCCCAAGAGATATAAAGCAGTAGGATTGTAAATTTACACGTGCTATACTCAGGTGAACAGAAAAAATGTAGTTTAAGAAATTTTCTATTAATAACCTAGATTTCATTAATAGTTCCTTATAGAAGGAACTATCCTTATAGTTCTTTATAAGGATATATCAGGAACTATCCTTATAGAAGTGGAAAAAAAAATTCTCAATTTTAAGTCGACTCCAATAAGCCAGGTCCACTGCAGTAATTGAAACAATCCTCCTAAGCTTGATTTTTGTTCTTGATTAAACTTGCCCAGTTGCTCAGAAAATCACCTATTCTCTCTTTGTTCTCCCAGGTGCTGACTCATGTCTAGATGATACAGCAAGGTCATGGACCTCGAAGAATGGAAACTTCTTCCTGAAGATGGTGAACTGGCAAGATAGGAACCTTGATTCCAGATGACACTGTGAAGATTTTATATAAGTTCTACCTCCTCTGAACTTCTTTTAGGTGAGAGAGAAATATATTTCTATTTTGTTTAAATGATATTTATTTTAAATGTTCTCAGATGTTCAGACAAATTTAATTCTGATACAGATACTTAGGCCGATTCTAATTTTTTGCTGCTGTAAACTATGCTGCAGTTAGCATACTTGTCCAAACATCTTTGCACATTTGTCTGAGAATATTTTGGATATATTCCTAGAAGTTGAATTATCAATTAAAATATTTATGAACAGTTTTTATTGTTTTGTGAAATATCTTGCCTAACTTGGGGAGGCATTCTTAATGAGGACACTCTTGGGCAGTGAACAAATTGGGTAGAAACATGTAGGACACTGATCCTGGGAAAAGGCTGACACACAGGGTAATGCAGGTAAGAGCCAGATGTCCCTAGGTCAAGCTAAAACTCTTCTATTTCCTTTATTAAAATGACTGAATCAAAATCAAAATTATAAAAAAATAACCCAATAAAATATTTGTGTTTCAACTATCAGGTGTTCTATCAATCGTTCTTAAGATATTCATTTGATATAATTGTAAAGCAATAGACACATGCCTGAGCTAGTCTGCTGGGCCCATTTCCTTCTATGATTTTTAGTAGACTCTGGATTGTTAGATTATTTTGTTAGGTTATTATTGGATTAGGTGAAAATCAGTCTAAAAGCCTCTTGGAAAAGTACATTTCTGAGCTTCACATATTCTGATTCAAGTGACAGGGTTGGGACCCAGGAATATGAGTTTTAACTGTCGTACTACTTTGAGAAGCACTTATCTGGATACTTTAAAGATTTTTTTGGCAGCTATTGGTTGAAATCCCATTCATCAATAAATCTTACTGATTCACTGTTAATTAATTTTTTTGGTCAGCAAAGCTGACCGAAGATGGGCAAAGAGGTACAACTGAGATTGGCAGTTCTGGTCCTTTCCATCATTTGATTGACATTTTATGACTCTGGATTTAAAGTAAGGGCCACATATATGAATAATGAATATGATATTTTAGGAATTATTTAATGTATTTTTCATTCCTTGTAAATCAAGACACCATATGGCTTCCCATCCTTTTAATCAATGAGTTTCAATGCTTCAGGGGCAGGGTAGTTACTGGCTAGAACACCAAAGTCATCGCTCAACTTTGACTGTCAAATGAAGCTTTTTAATGTATTGTGTCCCCAGGGATGAAAGTGCTGTTGAAAGCAAGGCTACATCAAGAGAGAAAAGTAATTTCTAAATTTTGAAGCTCCCTTTATATATCATTTATTTCTAATGATATTGGATTCTTATTAGAGAATGAAGTCTGTAAAATCTTTACTTTCATACTTTATTAATTTTTTTTGGTGTGTAGCCATTTTCATGATCAGTTTTTATAATAGGTCTTTCCTTTAGTGGATGTCAAGTTCTTTAGCAATTAAAAGAAGTGACTTAAAAAACAAAACAAAACAAATGAGTTGATTGTAATCCTCTGAAAATCTATATTTGTTTTTTTGTCTCCTAGATCAATAAAGTATATTAAAATCTCTCCTATAACTGTGTTTTATCTGTTTCTTTTTAACTTTTATAGTCAAATTGTACTCTAATATTTGAAAAACAAAAGTTAAAAACAAACTGAGCAAAGTAATCCCTGCCTTATTCCTTCCTATTTCCAATTTTCACTCCTCAGAAGCAGCTACTTCCAATTTTGCTTATCTTTTGATTGTTACTACCATATTTCAAAATTGCATGTAACTTTGTGGGGTTTTTTTGGTTTAATTTTTATTGCAGTATAGTTGATTCACAATGTTGTGTTAGTTTCACGTGTACAGAAAAGTGAATCAGTTACACATGTACACATACATGCATACACTCTTTTTTAAGATTACTTTTTCATATAGGCCATTGGCAGAGAATTGAGTAGAGTTCCCAGTGCTATGCTGTAGATTCTTATTAACTATTGATTTTATGTATAGCAGTGTGTATACATCAGTCCCAGTCTCCCAGTTTATCATCCCCTGCTTTCCCCCTGGTAACCATAAGTTTGCTTTCTACATCTGTGACTCTATTTCTGTTTTGTGAGTAAGTTCATTTGTACCATTTTTTAAGATTCAATATATAAACAATATCACATATTTGTCTTTCTCTCTCTGACCGACTTCACTCAGCTGACGATTTCTAGGTCTATTCATATTGCTGCACATGGCGTTATTTTGTTCTTTTTCATGGGTGACTAGTATTTCATTGTACACATGTGCCACATCTTCTTCATCCATTCCTCTGTTGATGGACATTTAGGTTGCTGCTATGTCCTGGATATTGCAAATAGTGCTGAAGTGAACGTTGGGTTCATTTATCTTTTTGAACTGTGGTTTTCTCTGGGTATATGTCTAGGAATGGGATTGCTGGGTCATATGTAGCTCTGTTTTTAGTGTTTTGCAGGGGTCCCCAACCTATTTGGCATCAGGGACTGGTTTCGTGGAAGACAATTTTTCCAGACTAGGGTGGGTGGGCGGAGAAGGCAATGGCACCCCACTCCAGTACTCTTGCCTGGAAAATCCCATGGATGGAGGAGCCTGGTAGGCTGCAGTCCATGGGGTTGCGAAGAGTCGGGCACAACTGAGCAACTTCACTTTCACTTTTCACGTTCATGCTTTGGAGAGGGAAATAAATGGCAACCCACTCCAGTATTCTTGCTGGAGAATCCTAGGGACGGTGGAGCCTAGTGGGCTGCCATCTATGGGGTTGCACAGAGTCGGACACGACTGAAGCAACTTAGCAGCAGCTGGGATGGTTTTGGGATGATTCAGGTGCATTACGTTTATTGTGCTTTTTATTTTTATTATTATTACATCAGCTTCACCTCAGATCCTCAGACATTAAATCCTGGAGTTTGAGGACCCCTGTTTTAAGGAATTTCCATACTGCTCTCCAAGTGGTTGTACCAATTTACAGTAATTAGTGTTTTAACTAGTGCTTCAGGTGACTCTATTCACACTAAGGTTTCAGAACCAGGGACTAGACCTTGCTGATTAGCATGAATCAGTAAGGACTCTTGGATCAGATTAGTTGGCTGATACTTTGATTCAAGGGGTTTGACCTAGTCAGTTTCTATTGAGACAGTGGGAAAGGCTGGCAGGGTATAGCCCTGGTTGAGGGGTATCTGGTAACAAGGCTGCCCAGAAAGGTCAGCCGCAAGGTATGTGTGTGAAATGAAGAGCGCTGATCAGCCCTGAATACACGGTTTCTTCCTCATTTGAAAAGCCGTGTTCTACCAAAAGAGAGGCCAGGCCACCCAAGGGCTTTCAGCAGTTGCTCCTGGATTTGGTGAGAACTAAACCCTGGACACCATGTTAAAATTTAGCTTTTGGAGCCCCACATCAACAAATTCTGGTTCTCTGGGTATGCGGTGGGCACCAGGAAATAACATTTTAAACAGGCACCCACAGTGATGCTGATGTAAGTGGTGTGTAAACCAAGCTCTGAAAAACATTGGTTTTATGGGCAGCTATGTTGAGGTTTTGTGAGACCAACTTGTGAGACTTTCAGATTTTAACCCTGGTTCAGCTTCAGAAGGTCTAGGCTCCTCCATGGGTGTATAGGTAGCAAACCCAGATCACCATGTGCAGAGTCACTGGCCGAGCTCTTCATCCCAGTGCCTGGTTCCAAAGTGAGAATTTTGTTGTCAGCAAGAAGCTTCTTTGTTTCAGGTCTCCCCGCCCTGTCACTGCACTTCAGTCTGACTTGGAAATGTCATTCTTGTGTCCCCGCCCTTGCTTAGGAAACTTTGCTCTATGCAACATCCAATTTGCTTCACATGAGCCTAACTGCTTGTGATTGAAGTCAGAAGCAACACTTTGAAGAGGCTCCTTCCGAACAGAAATACGAAGCGCTGCACACACTTGGCCTCCAGGCGGCGCCAGCCTTTTGGAAAAGGAGGCTGTTTATGTAACAGATTGGCAGTTTCAGCGGCTGTGTAAATGTCATTCTTTAAAAATAAAGATGAAACTCTCAGTTAACTCAAACAGGAGCAAATTAAAAAGTAGAGTGAAACATCTATTTCATGAACACAATTCATTTGCTGTCTCTGGTGCTTCAAAATGATACCTTTTCTACAAATGATAACTGGCACCCTCCCACTGGCTTTAGCTAGGCAGTGACAAAACAACAGATCAATTCACTCACTTCAGTGAAGGAGAAAAATTCAGTCAGTTAGGATGGGCTTCATGTAACTCACACGCCTGGAGACTGAGTCCTTTATATGCAACCAGACTTACAGGCAGAGCCACTGAAACGAAACGGGTGTTAATCTTGACCCCAAAAACGTAATAAAGAAGTTTTGTATTGAGTCTCAGTTGTTTTTAAACCCAAGGTATGATTATTTTTCTTGGTGAACTCACCAAGAGGGTCCTTGAAATATCAGTCTTCAATCATTTTCAGGGTATGTCTATATCATATAAAGTCATCTCATTTTGAGGGCTTTGTGTCCCGTGTGCAAAATCTCAACCTTAGCTTCAAAATGGAATTACTTGGGAAGCTTTTAAAAAATTCCAAGGTTTAGGCACTTTATCCCAAACCAATTATGTAAGGATCTGGAGTTGGGACCCAGGCAACAGTCCTTTTTTAAGTTCCTGAGATGACATAATGTGAAGCCAGCCCTTTCTGTTTGCAGCTATTTTCTTTGGAGTTCAGACCCTACTCCTTTGGGCTGGGTGCAGGGACCAATCTCTAATACTCATATGCTTCTCCCCATTTCTGTTTTCCTTAGGTCTGGTCCAAACCTCATGCAGACCAATCCCTGGTGGTTCACCATCTCCAGTGTCTTAGGCACATCATCCAGACATGTCTGAAGTCCAGTGGTGGCTACCCCTTGACTACGAGCTTGTGAACTCACCACATAATTGACTGGTAGATAGGAAAGATAGCTCATAGGTTGTCTAGTATGATGATTCCTGATTCCAGTCCAATTCTTATCCTGAATAAGAATAGCTCAGGGAGCTTGTTAAAATACATATTTCTGTGCTTAAACTCAGAAAGCTCCATTCAGTTTGTCAGGAGAAAGACCTGGAAAGCTGTATTTTAACAAGCTAAGCTTCTGGGAGAAACTGATCTAAGTCCAACACTTCTAATACATAGAGGTAACAGAATCTCAGAGGATGTAACTTATTCAGCGTCACTTGGCTAGTTAGGAGAAGGTTAGAATCAGGTGTCCTGACTACTATGAAAAGAAGTCATGCTAGGAGAAATACAAGTTTTGCTTTTTAAAAATATTTTTTAAAAATCAATGAATTTTCTTTCCAACCGTACCAGTTAGATATTCCAGAAAGAGCAAAGTCTTCCAAAGTCAGATCTGTGTTCTAGCTCCTGCTTAGCAACACATTAGCCGTATGGTTTCAGGCAAGTATTTTCATCTCTTTGAGTCCTAATTTCTTTATCTTTCAAGCGGGGTGTTACTTGTCTCATAGGGTTTTGTGAGATTAAATGACATAATGTTTCAGTGGAAAGGACTTATTTTGAATGCGCATGAGAAACTGTTTGGAAACTCCTAAAATGAGGCCAGGGAGAGGATTTTACAATGAGTTACAGCCAGAGAAATATTGTTTCTGCTGCTTTTGTGGTCCCACTTTAACAGCATGTGTGGCCTACAGATAATGAACAGAAGTGGAAATGGAGGCCCAGCAAGGTGAAGTGACTTGCTCAAGATCATATAGTCCATTGCTTTCAGACACAGGTCTTCTGGCTTATAAATAAATCACTGCTCTTCTTCTACATCTCCTTGTTACCAAGGGAATTTCTTCCAGTCAGTAAGTTTTTAAATTAGATGAACATAGTACTGTGTTGCCTACCTGAATTTCTTGGAAGTAGATATAGACACCAAAGATAGCATGAAGGAAGGATTGCTCAGCCCACTAACCTTATCCTCCTAAATCTGGTTCAGTGGTGGAAGGGAACTTAGGGCACTTTAGCAAAGGACAAGGGATCCAGGGAAGGACCCCTTGGATCCTTCTAGGATAGATAGGTCTAAACAGATTCTCATGTGGGTTCAGACCTTACCCTAAGCAATGTTGAAAATGCTCACCATTTAGCCCTGGGCTATCTGGGGCCCTGTGGGAGAGATGCTAGATGGAAACTAGGTCAGTGCCTTTCTCAGGGCTAGTGAAGTGGGGATAGACCTTGGAATCATCACATTCTGCCTGTTTCCACACCTGAAAGCCTTGTCAACACAGGAAGAACATGGAATTGAGATGACACTACAATTTGAGTGAAAATCCTTTGCTGAGTAGTGTTGCTAAATATTTGTTTGGTAAATCTGGCGACCTTATGAGTGATTGAGAATTTGCTGGAACTGAATTGTTTCATTTACCTATATATAGCTAATTGATCAAATTCACAGCTTAATTGGCTTAGAGCTTCATTTCACTTTGTGGTATAGACTTTGATCATCACTGCAGGTATTTTTTATGTTTGTAATTTGTTTTAATTATGGCACTAGGGCGTTCAGTAAAAATAGGTGGGAAAGGGTGTTTCTTCTGGGAGCCCTTCTCATTTTAGTTGTAGGTTGATGAAAATGGGCATGACTACCCAGGTCACATGTCAAATGTGCATAGCCACACTTTGAAACTTTGAAAATCAGAAGTAGAAAAGGGCCATGAATACTGCCCCACCCCACCTCTCATGCAGATAAACTTCTATAGTGTCTGTGTGCACAAGAATGAATGCTGCATCTCTTAAAGGCAGTGGTGTGGCTGAGGGAATGAGAAAGTAAAAGGAGAGGGCAGGCAAACAACCGGCGAACAGCCTGGGCCCACTTCTTACTGGGCCAGGTGAGGCTGTTTGGTATTCACCTAGGTAGCCTGTTGCCAGGAGGATGTCAATAACTTCCCCATGACAACATTGGAACAAGGTCCCTGGCGTTGCAGACAGGGCCAAAAAAGTCTGCGCTTCATTAGGCCTGCTGTTTAATGAGCATGCATTTGTGCTGCAATCATTTTCATTTCCGGAAGGGTGGAGAGGGCAGAGGGCACTCACCAGCTTTCCAGCCTCTCCAACCATCAGCTCCTTGATAATGCCACTTTTTCTGCCCATCTGCATACCCTGAAACTTGTTTTTACAGTTACTTGTTTTGAGCTGGTTCTATGCTTTCTTTTTAAAATTTGTATAAGGACTGAATACTATATCCAGAAAGCTCCTTTAGAAACAGAAGATTTACAACCTGCTTGGGAGTTTCCCTAGTACAGATGAGCTTTCATTGTCCCCTGACTCAATTTCTTCACCTGTAAAAGAATCAATTCCCATTTCCCCAGTTTGACTGAACTATATCACACTGCTGAGTCACACTTGCTGTAATAGTCTGGAAATTCAAATTCAACCCCCCAGAATTATTGCCTGCCTCATGGAGAAGTCACTGTTGTTTTTAAGTGCTTAATCCCCTAATAGTAAATCTTGTCCTTCTCTTTCCTCAGAAGGTCAGCAGAACAGATATGGTGGCAGTATTCCAGGTAAAATTTGAGGAATCCAAGAAATTCTCAAAGAAAAATGGTTTTCTCTTTGATGTTGCCTGAAATTCCACTTTTTTGTAAAGCATTTGGCTCAGAGGGTAAAGCGTCTGCCTGAAATGCAGGAGACCCGGGTTCGATCCCTGGGTCAGGAAGATCTCCTGGAGAAGAAAATGGCAACCCACTCCAGTACTCTTGCCTGGAAAATCCCATGGACGGAGAAGCCTGGTAGACTATAGTCCATGGGGTCGCAAAGAGTCGGACACAACTGAGTGACTTCACTTGAACTTTAAAAGAATATGATTTTTCTGGAAGGATATCATCAATCAGGTGTAACACTTGGCAGTGATGGGGAATCAAAACAGAGGGAACAAGGAACTTCCTATCTCATTGCATTGCAGTTATGTCTAGAGCGCCTCTTCCTCAAAGTTCTGAGGGAAGTTAATAGCATGACTTGAAAACAGAGTCTCATAGCCAGGTTCATTTGGGAAACATTGTGTTAAATCAACTCAAACAGGTCTCTTTTCTACAGGTCTTTGTCAGGGGCTTTACTGTTTAAATGCACAGTATGAATCTCCTTACTGTGCAATATTTCTCAAGCTTCTTCAACTAGCAAACCATGTTTTTTTTTCCACAGAGCAGAGGGCTGTTGTTCAAAAGACTGAATTTGAGAAGATAGATCAGAGCAGTGTTGAACGGTATTTGATAAAGATATTGTTCTGTCACTCTTTGCTGCTTAGAAAATGCTAGAAATCTCTCCCAGTCTCTTAAGATATTATTTGCTCATTCTTTAGGAAATTAAAGTCAATTTTTAAGAAAAATATTAGTTTTTAAACTTGTAAAATAACAATTATCTTTCTCATAAAGTTGTTATGAGAATTGAAGGGGATATCGCAGATAAGGCATCTGTCACAGAGTAGGCAATGTTATAAAGGTTAACAAGGAGTTGAAAAAACTAACATAGACCAGAGAGTCCCCTAGTGTTATAACAGTAAAGATTGTAAACAAAGAGCAATGCATTGCCCATCCCAGGAAAATTGATACCACCATGTATAAGGTTCAGAATGCTGCTGCTGCTGCTAAGTCGCTTCCGTTGTGCCCGATTCTATGTGACCCCATAGACGGCAGCCCACCAGGCTCCCCCGTCCCTGGGATTCTCCAGGCAAGAACACTAGAATGGGTTGCCATTTCCTTCTCCAATGCATGAAAGTGAAGTCGCTCAGTTGTGTCTAACTCTTAGCAACCCCACGGACTGCAGCCTACCAGGCTCCTCCGTCCACGGGATTTTCCAGGCAAGAGTACTGGAGTGGGGTGCCATTGCCTTCTCTGAAGTTCAGAATACATAGTGTCTAATACCTAATAGACATCCAATGTCTTTACTGAATGGATGAATGGGTAGATGAATGCCTAAATCTGCGTTTATACTGAATGCAATCTGCATCAATAGGGACCACAGATGGCTCTTGTATTAGTTACAGTGACTCAAACGATTATAGATGTTTCTTTCTGCCTTATCTAATAGCCAGAGGTGGAAATCATCCAGAGACCCAGGGGGCTGGTCTGCCTTGCTATCTTCAATATGGTGCTTTCATCTCTGGGCACAAAGCTGCTATACTTATCCCTGTTCTCAGTGACTAGGGCAGAGGAAGAAGGAAGACAAGAATAAATGGTTTGTTAAAAATTAGTTTATGGACCAGAACATAATCACATGACTGGACTCAGCTACAAGCAAGGCAGGGAAGTAAGTCTTTAGCTAGACAGCCATGTACTCAGCTAAAACTGGAGTGTGGGTGGTTTTATTATCACTAAGAAGAAGAGTAATAGTGGATATTGAGGCTCAGTTAGCAGTCTCTAACTGAGCTCCAAAATCACTGCAGATGGTGACTGCAGCCATGAAATTAAAAGACACTTGCTCCTTGGAAGAAAAGCTGTGTCCAACCTAAACAGCATATTACAGAGCAGAGACATTACCTTGCAAACAAAAGTCTTTCTAGTCAAAGCTATGGTTTTTCCAGTAGTCATGTATGGATGTGAGAGTTGGACTAGAAAGAAAGCTGAGCACCAAAGAATTGATGCTTTTGAACTGTGGTGTTGGAGAAAACTCTTGAGAGTCCCTTGGACAGATCCAACCAGTCAATCCTAAGGGAAATCAGTCCTGAATATTCATTGGAAGGACTGATGCTAAAGCTGAAACTCCAATACTTTGGTCACCTGATGTAAAGAACTGACTCATTTGAAAAGACCTTGATGCTGGGAGGGATTGGGGGCAGGAGGAAAAGGGGACAACAGAGGATAAGATGGTTGGATGACTCAATGGACTTGAGTTTGATTAAACTCTGGGAGTTGGTGATGGAAGGGAGGCCTGGCATGCTGAGGTACATGGGGTCGCAAAGAGTAGGATACAACTGAGCAACTGAACTGAATTGAATAGGTCCCTGTATGCATGTAATTATCTTCTTCATTAGACTATAAGCTCCCTGAAGGCTGCAGTCCATAGGGTTGCAGAGTCGGACATGACTGAGTGACTGAACTGAACTAAATAGCAGCCTCTGTCTCAAAAACCTGCTCCAACTTGATGCCTAGGTCTAGGAAAGAAAGGTATAGTCAGTAAACACTGATCATTAAGGTCAAATCGTTGATCCTATGGTATTGGGTTGGAGTATTTTCTTCCATTTCAGGGTTTTATGTAAAGAGATATAGGCAAGCTGGAGTGGGTTTAGAGGACTTCAGCCAGGATAGTTAGTGATGAGATAAGATTCCAAAGTATATGAAAAATATTTGGAGAAATCAAGTATAGTTAATGGGGAAAAGATAAAATTTAGGGATAACAATATACCTGTCTTTAAATGCATAAGGACTCCAAAGTTGAAGAATGGTTAGAACTTTTCTGTGTGGCTTTAAGAGATAAAAGACAGGGGCTCAGACTTTAGTCCCAGATGCTCTCCCTCCCGGGCCCTTGCACCACTTTACAGCTCAGCCATTTTGAGTATCTTTGTGCTCCTGTAGTGAATCATATTTCTGTCACTTCTGAGCCATTGTTCACGTCTAGAACACTCTTCCTCAACGTCTCTCTTCCTACCAGATCTTCACTGGACCATTTCCTGCTTGTCTTTCAGTTCTCACCTTAGACATTTCAAACTGTGAAATGTTGCTTAACACCCAAATCTGTTTGGTGTCTGCCTTTTGTTTTCCTATGGCATCCTAGATTTCCTCATCATAGCCCATTATGTTTTATCATAATTATGTACTAGGTGGGACTTACCACCAACCACTCCCACTCAAGCACAGACTCAGGGGATTTTCCTGCCACTCAGTCATTTCTCTGGATGTCAAGATGCCCTCTATTTCAAGCTATTTCAAGGGGCTAGTGAATGTTTGATCTGTTGAAAAGGGAGAATGAAGTTCAGTAATGGTAGTTTGAATGATAGTTATAGTGGATTGAATAGTATCACTCAAAAAACATGCAACTTAGAATGTGAACTTTTTTGGAAATAGAGTCTTTAACTGGTATAATTAGTTGAGATGAAATCATACTGGATTTGTTATTATTGTTGTTTAGTCACTTCAGTCGAGTTTGATTCTTAGTGACCCCATGGACTGTAGCCCACCAGGCTCCTCTGTTCATGGGCTTCTCCAGGCAAGAATACTGGAATGGGTTGCCATGCCCTTCTCCAGGGGATCTCCTAATCCAGGGATAGAACTCATATCTCCTGCTTGGCAAGTGAATTCTTTACCGCTGAGCCACCTGGGAAGATCTCATACTAGATTAGATGGGCCCTAAATCCAGAGAAGGTAATGGCACCGCACTCCAGTACTCTTGCCTGGAAAATCCCATGGATGGAGGAGCCTGGTAGGCTGCAGTCCATGGGGTCGCTAGGAGTCAGACACGACTGAGCGACTTCACTTTCACTTTTCACTTTCATGCACTGGAGAAGGAAAGGGCAACCCACTCCAGTATTCTTGCCTGGAGAATCCCAGGGATGGGGGAGCCTGGTGGGCTATGTCTATGGTGTGGTGTGTCTATGGGGTCACACAGAGTCAGACACGACTGAAGAGACTTAGCAATGACTGGTGGTGTTCTTATAAGAAGAGGAGAGGACACAGAGAGACACACACAGAGAAGAAGGCCATGTGAATATGGAGGCAGAGATTAGGGTTATGTTTCCACAAACCAAGGAATGCCTCAGGCCTCTAGAGGCTGAAAAAGGTAAGGAAGTTTCTTTCCCAAGAGTCTTTAGAGGGAGCATTGGCCTTCTGATACTTCAACTACAAAGTGTAAGAATAAATTTTTGTTGTTTTAAGCCACCCCGTTTGCAGTAATTTGTCATGGTAGCCCCAAGAAACTAATACAGATCACTCATGGAGTGGCGTTTCTTCTAGACCATCTTTAGGGTGACCGACATAGCAGTCAGTAGTGGGCACTAACCATACAGCAGTGGGAAAAGCAGTTTATGTTATCCTTCCCATGAGTGACATGCAGCAGCTTGCTGAAATGGCAATAGGTGATTTGTATGCACGAGCTTAGCTCCCTCCTGGCTCCCCTGATGCTTTGGTGTGTAATAATGAAAAGTTTCTCAATGGTGGCTCCACTTTTTCCAAATTATCCTGAGTCCAATCCCTCTTCTCAGCAAGTGCCACCCTTTCCCAGGTGTAGCCTTCTACTTCATCTCTAGCTTGCTCCCCAGTCTAGGTGGAGATAATTTAGTTTCTCTCAGTCCTTAGACTGGGATCTCTTTCCAATCTACTGTCAAATGTCTAAACACAACTCTAATGGTTTTCGAAGTATGGTCCCTGGATCAGTAGCAACAGCGTCACCTACTCTGTAAGGTTTTAATAGTGTCAGTACTCAAACCTATTGAATTAGAAATTGTGGGTGAGTACCAGCAATCTGAGCACCAAAGAATTGATGCTTTTGAACTGTGGTGTTGGAGAAGACTCTTGAGAGTCCTTGGACTGCAAGGAGATCCAACCAGTCCATTCTGAAGGAGATCAGTCCTGGATAGTTCTTTGGAAGGAATGATGCTAAAGCTGAAACTCCAATACTATGGCTACCTCATGTGAAGAGCTGACCCATTGGAAAAGACTGATGCTGGGAGGGATTGGGGGCAGGAGGAGAGGGGACGACAGAGGATGAGATGGCTGGATGGCATCACTGACTCGACGTGAGTTTAAGTAAACTCCGGGAGTTGGTGATGGACAGGGAGGCCTGGCGTGCTGGGATTCATGGGGTCGCAAAGAGTCGGACATGACTGAGAGACTGAACTGAACTGAACTGAACAGAACCAGCAACCTGTGTTTTCATAGGCCTTCCAGGTGATTCTGATGTACATCAAAGTTTGAGAACCACTGATGTCCACCTTGCTGTCTTGGGAAATAGCTCTTAATTTTCAAGAGTCTTTTCTTCTCTTGGCAGAGTCTAGCTGTATGAATCAAAATTATTTGGCTTTCAAACTATTGTTTCTTCTATGAACCTACATTGAATATCCCCAAATTAAGTTTTGACCAGATCTGTCTATTAGCATTTCTGCTGTAATACTCCTTTTCATCAAGGATGTGTAAAAATCTTTGACTGACTTGGGCAATGGTGTTATTAAAGGAAATAACACCATTGGAAAAGGAAACCACAGAGATTAATTAAGCTCAATATAGTATCTTACTGTATTCATTTATTCTTCTGTATTTCCATCAAGACTATAAGCTCTTTGAGGACAGGGATTCTTCCTGAACTACGAGCACTTAGCTGTGGGGCTGGTCCCTTGTTGGACAGATGAAAAAACTAATACTAAAGATTGAGTCTCTCATCACTGAAGGTGTTTAAATACAGAGTAGATGCTGCTGGCAGGGATACTGTATCAGATAGATGGTCAGACTAGATGGATTTTAAAGTTCTCTGCCACCTTGGAATACTGTAATTCTTTGTTGTAGGACCCTGCAGAGCTAGAGACCAGTCCTTGGTACAATGTCTATATATTTTTATTTATAAAATATGCTTTATAACCTCTTGATTTCTCAATGAGGTAAGTGGGGTTACAGTGACCATTACCTAGTTGTAAGACAAATTGTGATCTGTTAGAAATACCCATTGGAAGGTATTTTACCATTCAGAGGTATTTTTCTTTTTATTTTGCTATCACATTTGTAAATTTGGAGGATTATTCTGACTTTATTATTGAAACACTGATTATCAGAAATGAGCTAAGAGCCTCAGTGGGAAAAAAAGGAACTTCACACACAAGTGTAAAGGTACCCTGGCCAGTTTTATGCAGGCCTGGGGTCATAGGCTCAGAATGTTATTGCTGGAAGGGATCTCAGAGAATTTTTGGTTTATATTCAAGTAAGCTGAGGCCCACAGTGGTGGAAAACTTCTTGACCCAACACAGCTGTCCAAGTAGACAGTATATTGGAGAAATAAAAAATGTTCAGGCCATTTAAATGTTAAAACATAGCCTGCCAATAAGGCAGGATTTGAGAGTCTTATTCCTCACCATAAGCCTTTTGTGACAAATGCTGTTGGTATCTTACTTCACAAACTGTGGAGCTTAAGAGAAGCAGGCAGGGACTGCAGCCTGTCAGTGCTCTTGATGGCCTGAGAGCAGTAAGTGTCAGACTCCTGTTCTAACAGTAATAGTACTAAACATTATTAGGTACTTACCATGCCAGGCACTGACCTAAGTTAAGTGCTCCCTATGTTTCATGCTTTCCATCCTCACATTGCCTTCTATGATAAAAACAATTATTATCATCCTCATCTTACAGATGAGAACACTGAGGCACAGAAAGCTTGAGAATCTCATCCAAACTAGCGATAGGCATAGCAGGATTCCAATGCAGGCCTTTCCAACCAGACATCAGGATGACTCTCCTGTAAGCTACTCCTTAACCTACATGATCATGCTTGGGTTCAGGAAGACTTCATCTTTATCAACCCAGGGTTTGGCTCTTTCAGGTTTCCCTGCTTCACAGAGGTTGATCTGCCAGTGGGTCATGCTTTGGGCTGGGGCTACAGTTTGCCTGTCCACAGAATGGCCAGTGAGGGTCCCTAGATTGCACCCAGTGTTGCCTGACTTACTGTGACATTCTGAGGTGTGAACACCTCTACCTGCTGCCACTTAGTGGGTGGAATGGGTCCCTGTCTGCTTTAGACAACTGGAACCCCAGGAGGAGCTGTGTCCAGATCATTCTTTAAGGGCTACAGCATCATATGGGCTGCCTGGATGTCACCAGAGGAGGCCTAGAGAGGTCTTTGTCTCTTGCTCCAGCCTTCTTAAGCTGGAAAGGGTGAGTCAGTCTTGGACCTTTGATCAGACTCTATGGAACATGACTTCCTGCTACAGAAGCCCTGAAGAAGCAGCATGCAAGGCTCTTGCCATCAGCAGACCATGTGACCAGAAGTCCGTATGTGCTGGGCTACACTAACATTGCACTGATAACAGTGATGAGTGGGGAGAGAGTGACCCTGAAACAATCCTAACATGTTCAGATGCACACGGATCCTTTCTTCTTACTTTCTTTTTGCCCAAAGTTTTTCTGAAAGCTCAGGTTTATAATGTGATTTTGGTGGAATCTGACTTGAACAGCTAAACATGAAACATTTGATTGTATTGGGCTTTGGCGTGTTGGTCACTGATCACAACCTCAAGTATACCAGGGGAAAATGGAAGATAGGAAGAAGTTAGGCCCAGGTTAGGGCAACTAATTGTCTCCCTAGGGATCATATGTCATATGGGGCTGTTGCTTGTGCACAACATCAAGGGCATCATTGCCGTTGACTAAAAAGTGGATGGTGCCTCCTCAAGTTGTGCAGTGTGGCGACTGTGATCAAGCCTTTGTTCAGTAAGTTTGAAAGCCCTATCCATCCAAATTCACAAAGCAGAAAGTTCAGATTTATTTGTGACCTCTCCTTGCCTATCACCCTTCATGTTGTCTGATTCTGCATCCAGTTCCAGTGTTTTTTTGTTTTTTTTTCCCTCCATTAGACACCAGCTATGTGACCTATGGTGATTGCAGCCATGAAATTAAAAGATGCTTACTCCTTGGAAGGAAAGTTATGACCAACCTAGATAGTATATTCAAAAGCAGAGACATTACTTTGCTGACTAAGGTCCGTCTAGTCAAGGCTATGGTTTTTCCTGTGGTCATGTATGGATGTGAGAGTTGGACTGTGAAGAAGGCTGAGCACCAAAGAATTGATGCTTTTGAAGTGTGGTGTTGGAGAAGACTCTTGAGAGTCCCTTGGACTGCAAGGAGATGCAACCAGTCCATTCTGAAGGAGATCAACCCTGGGATTTCTTTGGAAGGAATGATGCTAAAACTGAAGCTCCAGTACTTTGGCCACCTCATGTGAAGAGTTGACTCATTGGAAATGACTCTGATGCTGAGAGGGATTGGGGGCAGGAGGAGAAGGGGATGACCGAGGATGAGATGGTTGGATGGCATCACTGACTCGATGGACGTGAGTCTAAGTGAACTGCGGGAGTTGGTGATGGCAGGGAGGCCTGGCGTGCTGCGATTCATGGGGTTGCAAAGAGTCGGACACGACTGAGCGACTGAACTGAACTGAATGTGACTATGTGGTTTAGTCACTAAGTCATGTCCCACTCTTGTGACCCCATGGACTGTAGCCCACCAGGCTCCTCTGTCCATGGGATTTCCCAGGCAAGAATACTGGAGTAGATTGCCCTTTTCTTCTCCAGGGGATCTTGCTGAGCCAGGGATTGAACCCAGGTCTCCTGCACTGCAGGCAGATTCTTCACCAACTGAGCCCACTAGGGAAGCCCTATAATTCAGCTCAATTCTGACATTATCTATGTGGAAATAGAGTTCAGATCCCACAGGTTGTCCTCCCACACACATTTCAGATGTCAGTCACAAGTCCAGGTTGTTGCCTTAGTACCTGAATGACTAACTATAGATTAGAGGTTCCAATGACCTATTCTTTGGGTTCAATTATGAATAATTTGCTAAAGCAGCTCACAGAACTCAGAGGAAGTTGCTTTCTAGATTCTTGTTTTAGTATAAAGGCATGTAACTTAGGAACAGCCATATGGAAGAGATGCATAGGGCAAGGGTTGGAGAAAGGGCAAGGAGTTTCCATGAACTCACATGTTCAGCAACCCACAGGATCTCTGAACTCTGTCCTTTTGGGTGTTTGTGAAAGCTTCATTATACAGGCATGATTGCGTATATCATTGGCCACTGGCAATTAATTCAACTTTCAGCTCTTCTTTCCTCCTCAGAGGCCTGGAGTGAGGCTGAAAGTTCTAATCCTCTAATCACATTGTTGGTTTTCTGGGCACCTAGTCCCCATTCTTTGGTGCAGTCCAAAAGTCACTTCATTAGCATAACAAAAACACTGTTATTACTTTTATGACTTAAGAAATTCCAAGGAGTTTAGGAGTTATGTGCCAGGAAAGGGGTCAAAGACCAAGTATATATATTTTTAAAAAGATAAACTGAGCATATTAAATATTTTAAGAGATTATGTGAACAAAGCTTGATTTGGGCAGTACAAACCAAAAGTGTTTAGGAATATTCTACCAGCAGGAGCTTGGGGAGAGGTTTCTTTTTAAAAATAATTATATTTATTTATTTTTAATTGATTGATGATTGTTTTACAAATTTGATTTGATTTTTGTTATACATCAAGATGAATTAACCATAGGTGTACATATGCTCGTCTCTCTTGAATCTCCCTCCCACTTCCCACCTTTCTCACCCCTCTAGGTAATTACACAGCTCCAGTTTGAATTCTCTGAGTCATACAGCAAATTTCCATTGGCTATCTATTTTACAGATGTTAGTATATATGTCACGCTACTCTCTCCATTCATCTCATCCTCTTGGGGAGAGACTTTTATAGTCAACATAGCATTAGTACCAAACCGTCCAATGGCCTCCCTGTGAAATTAGTTTAACTATTTCCCCCTTTTTTGTCATCTTCTCACACGTGAGAGATTGATCACAAAATTGATATTAACTCTACTGTCAGTCGCTATCAGAGTTAAGTTGTTCTTGTCTCATTGTGAAACTAAGGTTATTATCTCAGATCCATGGAGAATGGTTTTTGTTATTCATCTCATTGCCCATCCTGTTTCTGTTTTTCCAAGTGCAGTGAGACCATCTGATAGTAGTACTATTGCTGGCTTTTTGCTGTTCAGTCGCTCAGATGTGTCCAACTCCCTGTGACCCCATGGACTGTAGCACTCCAGGCTCCCCTGTCTTTCACTAGCTTCCAGAGTTTGCTCAAATTCATGTCCACTGAGTCAGTCACACTATCCAACCATCTCATCCTCTGCTGCCCCTTTTCCTTTTGCCTTCAGTCTTTCCCAGCATCAGAGTCTTTTCTGATGAGTTGGCTCTTGGCATCAGGTGGCCAAAGTATTGGAGTTTCAGCTTCAGCATCAGTCCTTCCAATGAATAGTCAAGACTGATTTCCTTTAGGATTGACTGGTTTGATCGCCTTGCAGTCCAAAGGATTCTCAAGAGTCTTCTCCAGCACCACAGTTTGAAAGCATCAGTTCTAGGTGTTCACCTTCTTTATGGTCCAACTCTCACATCCATACAAGACTATTGGAAAACCATAGCTTTGACTATATGGACCTTTGTTGGCAGAGTGATATCTTTGCTTTTTAATATGCTGTCTAGGTGTGTCATAGCTTTTCTTCCAAAGAGCAAGCATCTTTTAATTTCACGGCTGCAATCACCATCCACAGTGATTTTGGAGCCCAAGAAAATAAAGTCTGTCACTGATTCTGTTGCTTCCCATCTATTTGCCATGAAGTGATGGGACTGGAAGTCATAATCTTAGTTTTTTGAATGTTGAGTTACTTTCATCAAGAAGCTCTTTAGTTCCTTTTCACTTTCTGCCATAGGGGTGGTGTCATCTTCATATCTAAGGGTTGTTGATATTTCTCCTGGCACTCTTGATTCCAGCTTGTGCTTTATCCAGCTCAGCATTTCACATGATATACTCTGCATAGAAGTTAAATAGGCAGGGTAACAATATACAGCCTTGAGAGAACATAGTATACCAGGGAGACTACAATAACTATTGGGAGAGTGCCAATAGCCAGATATTTGAGAAAAGTAGAAGAATTCTGTTTGGTTTATAGATATATAACAACACCTCAAAGACAATAAGGAGAGCTAGAATATGATATCCACAAGATTGTGTTTTAATTTTTTGCTGAAATACATTTTTTCCCTCTGTAATCACCTTCATTTCTTTTTTTAAAATGTATTACCTATCATCTTTTGTGTTTTGTTTAAATTTAATTTAAATTTATTTATTTTTAATTTTTGGAGGATAATTGCTTTACAATATTTTGTTGGTTTCAGCCATAGGTATAAAAATGTCTCTTCCCTCTTGAAATTCCCTTCCACTTCCCATCCCACGCCACCCCTCTAGGTTGTCACAGAGCACCTGATCTGAACTCTCTGCATCATACAGAAAATTTCCACATGCTATCTAATTTTACCTATGGTAATATATATGTTTCAATTTGGCTACTCCCTCAATTTGTCCTGCTGTCTCCTTCCCCAACTGTTTCCTAGTCTGTTCTGTATGTCTGCATCTTTAATGCTGCCCTGCAAATAGGTTCATCAATACCATCTTTCTAGATTCCAAGCTTGCTCAATAGTTCCAACTCTTTGCAACCCCATGTATTATAGCCCACCAGACTCCTCTGTCCCTGGGATTTCCCAGGCAAGAATACTAGAGTGGGTTGCCATTTCCTTCTCCAGGGACCACCTTCATTTCTATCAAAGATAATCATAATAGTAAGACTAATTTGTTTGCAGAATAAGTTTAGTCTCATTAAACTTGACCTGATTATTTACATAAGAGAAGTAGGAATGGTCACTGACCATATACACTCTGCTGGAACTTTTCACAAGGAATGTTAGATTGGACTTTTAAAACCATCTCCAGGCCAAGAAGACAAGCCAAGGATTTACCATCAATCATTTCCTATAAGCAACAGTTAGAACTGGATATGGAGCAACAGACTGGTTCCAAATCAGGAAAGGAGTACGTCAAGGCTGTATATCGTCATGGTGCTTATTTAACTTATATGAAGAAATCTTCTTACATCATGAGAAATGCTGGGCTGGATGAAGCGCAAGCTGATATCAAGATTGCCGGAAGAAATATCAGTAACCTCAGATATACAGATAACACCAACTTATGGCAGAAAGTGATGAAGAACTAAAGAGCCTCTTGATGAAAGTGAAGGAGGAGAGTAAAAAAGTTGGCTTAAAACTCAACATTCAGAAAACTAAGATCATGGCATCTGGCCCCATCACTTCATGGCAAATAGTTGGGGAAATAATGGAAACAGTGACAGACTTTATTTTGGGGGCTCCAAAATCACTGCAGATGGTGAGTGCAGCCATGAAATTAAAAGATGCTTGGTCCTTGGAAGGAAAGCTTTGACCAACCTAGATGTTAAAAAACAGAAACATCACTTTGCCAACTAAAGTCCTGCTGGGGTCCAGCCCCAGTGGATCCAGGGAATTCGAAGGGGAGATGGAGTCGGCGAGGAAAAAACTTATTTATTATTAATATAAGATTAGATAGGAAATAATAGTATATAGGAGAAGGCAATGGCACCCCACTCCAGTACTCTTGCCTGGAAAATCCCATGGGCCAGAGGAGCCTGGTGGGCTGCAGTCCATGGGATCGCGAAGAGTCAGACATGACTGAGCGATTTCACTTTCACTTTTCACTCTCATGCATTGGAGAAGGAAATGGCAACCCACTCCAGTGTTCTTGCCTGGAGAATCCCAGTGATGGGGGAGCCTGGTGGGCTGCCGTCTCTCGGGTCGCACAGAGTTGGAAACGACTGAAGCGACTTAGCAGCAGCAGCAGGAAAATTTAGATGGAGAAAAGAAGGCTGAATAACTTGGTTTACGTGGAAAGCCAATAAAGTTCCAGACAAGGAGCTTGCACCATCTACGTTAGGCCACTGGCATCCATTTGAATATCGGAGAGTGCCCTGCCCTGTGCTCTCTCTCTTACAGATCAGATCTTAGAATCTGGAACAAGTAAGTAGACGTGGCGAGCCTTCATGCCCCAGATGGGAATTCAGCCTGAAATCAGAGTAAAGAGGATTCACAGGGAAAACCAGTCCTTCCAATGACTAGCCCAGCCCCTATTATCTAGAAAGGCCTTTTATACCTTTTTTGATTGTACATAGAGATCAATGGCTAATACAAAATTATGCAGTATTAGCAGCCCAAAAACCAGGCTCTCTATTTGCATACCCTCCCGTATACAAAAGGTCTCAGGTGGTTTACATTATCTTCTGGCCAAGAGGTCTGTTAACATTTTTATGGCTCTCTTCCTGGGTAATTGTCTATCAACCAGAAAACTCCTATTCCCTAGAAGTGTTTTTTCTTTACTCTGCATCACCCTCAAAGTACTAAATAAAGTTACATTCCTATAGAACAAAGGTGCAGTGGGTTATAACAAAGAAAGTACTTAACTCAAAGATCTAATATTGCTAATACCAGCTCTACTACCTGTTTTTCTATATACCAACTATATCTAAATAAAAGATATGAAAATTTGGCAGCAAGTATTGGCTCAACAAATGAACCTTTAATCAGTCCTATTCTAATGATTTTGACTCCTGGAAGCCCCTACATTCCTAGGATATTTTAAGCTTCCTGTGCCTCCCGTGGTCAGGAGGCCTCAAACAATCACATGCGCAGCTGTACGAGTCCTGCAGACAGGCTAGAAAGCCATCAGAGAGGTTTTTGGATTGAAACACTCTTTCAAATGCAGAAGACTAAAGCCCTGAGTTGACTTTTTCCAGAGAGTGTCAGAAGAGTGGAAAAGCAGGCAGATTCTTATTTTTGGGAGGTACATGCTCAGGAAATGCCAGGAGGAAAACCTGAGATCTGACTCGACCTTGCTTATCAAATCTCTGCTGCATGACCTTGTCACGGGTGGGATTCCTCACGCTGGCTTCTGGCAAAGTCCATTCTACTCAAAGCTATGGTTTTTCCAGTAGTCATGTATGGATGTGACAATTGGACTATAAAGAAACCTGAGCACTGAAGAGTTAATGCTTTTAAACTGTGGTACTGGAGAAGACTCTTGAGAGTTCTTTGGACTGTAAGGAGATCCAACCAGTCAATCCTAAAGGAAATCAGTCCTGAATATTCATTGGAAGGACTGATGCTGAAGCTGAAATTCCAATCCTTTGGCTACCTGATGTGAAGACCTGACTCATTTGAAAAGACCCTGATGCTGGGAAAGATTGAAGGTAGGAGGAGAAGGGGATGACAGAAGATGAGATGGTTGAATGGCATCACTGGCTCGATGGACATGAGGTTGAGCAAGCTCTGGGAATTGGTGATGGACAGGGAAGCCTGGCATGCTGCAGTCCATGGGGTCACAAAGAGTAGGACATGACTGAATGACTGAACTGAACTGAACTGATTGCCTGTATTACTTATAGATTTGAGTGAATTCTCCCTTCTGGAAGTATGCAAAATATCTTGAGGTACCTGGGCATGCCATGAAAGTGACCTTCCTTACTCATCTTGTAAAGCTGCTGGTTTTCTGTAAGCAAAGAACTAGGGCAGTTTTCCCAAGAGGCGTTTATTGACTCATAAAATCAACTTTAGTTCCTTAAAACTGTATGGCCATATCTGATTTATCCACATTCTCAAATATTACATACTATTCAAAGCCTTTGTAATTTAACCAGTGTTTCCAATTGTGTCCTGTTACAAGGAGAACAGGTTCTTATTGTGCATATAACTGTATTGATATGAAAATAAGAATAGTTTCTGAATTATAGAGGGATCAGATAGGGAGAAAAAGATAAATATTTCATCTTTTTGACAAAAATGTGTTTTTACTAATTTGCTGAATAGCATAAAAGAGAAAAAGTTTTCCTAAAATTTGGGAAAACAAAACAAAGAACCACAGTGTTTCAAACAAACAGCTTAAAAAGTATAATTATCCTCATCAGTTCATTTAGTCCCATGTAATTAATTCCTGTTGACCTTGTTCTTTTGTTACCGGTTTAATGAAGCCATAAGTTTCTCCATTAGAGTTCTGCAAAGTCTTACTCAGTTCAGTGGTATGATTTGAAAGTTAACAGAAACCTCTATCTGTTAGAGTCCCTTCCATGATTCTCCTTAAAGATGAAGTACTTTTGCAGGAGCATTTCTGCAAAAGCTTCAGAGTAAACAATGTAAATGATAAAAGACTTAAAAATGGCCATGGTTAAATATAAAAGCAGAGACATTACTTTGCTGACTAAGGTCCGTTTAGTCAAGGCTATGGTTTTTCCTGTGGTCATGTATGGATGTGAGAATTGGACTGTGAAGAAGGCTGAGCGCTAAAGGATTGATGCTTTTGAACAGTGGTGTTGGAGAAGACTCTTGAGAGTCCCTTGGACTGCAAGGAGATCCAACCAGTCCATTCTGAAGGAGATCAGCCCTGGGATTTCTTTGGAAGGAATGATGCTAAAGCTGAAACTCCAGTACTTTGGCCACCTCATGTGAAGAGTTGACTCACTGGAAAAGACGCTGATGCTGGGAGGGATTGGGGGCAGGAGGAGAAGGGGACGACCGAGGATGAGATGGCTGGATGGCATCATGGACTCGATGGACATGAGTCTGATGAACTCTGGGAGTTGGTGATGGACAGGGAGGCCTGGCGTGCTGTGATTCACGGGGTTGCAAAGAGTTGGACACGGCTGAGCGACTAAACTGAACTGAAATATCTCATGAGAGTTCATTATAATGCTATTGACAAGAAAATTTGGTTATTTCTTTGACGTATAACATTTTAAGATAATCACTAGAACTACAAATGATAACATTATCCTGGGACTTCTCAGATGGTGCTAGTGTGATCCATCTGTCAGTGCAAGAGATGAAAGAGACATGGGGTTCAATCCCTGGTTGGAAAGATCCCCTGGCAGAGGGCATGGTGATCCATTCCAGTATTCTTGCCTGGAGAATCCCATGGACAGAGGAGCCTGGCAGGCTACAGTCCATAGGGTCACATACTAGGACATACCAAATTTCTAGGACACTTATATTGATATCATATATTCATACAAATCTAATGTAATTATTATTTCTTACTTGACAATGCTTCCCTTGTATTATAACATGTAAAATAAGCCTAACTAGTTCAATATCTCTTTAAAAGGAGAGAGAATAAGTCTTTGGAGATTTTCCAGGGGAAATTACTCCCAGGTCAAAGGTTTTGGCTAAATAGGATCACAGATCATTATGAAACAATATATTTAATTATCTATTTCTCCAAAGTGACAAAGATTTTAAAGGCAAATACAGAAGTTTACATAGTTGTGAACAAAACTTAGCTCTTTTAATATTGAGAAGACTCAGTTTTCTTTAAGTATTTAAAGACCTAATAAAGACAATATAAATCACAGGAAATTATTTTAGTAAAACACAAAATCTTTGCTCTAGGTAGATTACTTAAAAGGTAAAGAAAAATCAGAATCTCTTATTATTAAGAGCAGAAAACTTTTGTCATTTTAGCAGATAAAAGGAGAATTAAGTTTTAGTTTTACATAAGCATATTACTATAATAAAGTTTATTTTAAATATCCTTATAATAACAATTCAATTTTAAAAGAATTTATTTATTTTTTAATTGAAAGACAATTGTTTAGAGAATTTTTTGTTTTCTGTATCAACCCAGAGGGGTGGGATGGGGTGGGAGATGGGAGGGAGATTCAAGAGGGAGGGGACACACCTATGGCTGATTCACATTGAGGTTTGACAGGTAACAATTCAATTTTAGCTAGCTTCACTACCCAAGGTAAACTTTTATCTCTTTTCTCTCTTCCCAACTTTCTATATCCATTTAGTTTAGTTCTTTGTCCTTTGTTCTCTTTTTTCCCATTCTGAAGTAATCAGCTTTACTTTAGAACAAAATTGCTTTCATTTCTCCTAACAAAAATGCATCTCCATACCTCATAACCTTTTCTTAGCCAAAAACACATCTTACTTTCCTTGCATAGAGTTGTTTTCCTTATTATTTTAGTGGTTTTAATTACACATTAATTAGAATTCTTAATCCTTAGGAACCTTAATTTATAGTGAAAAATAAGAAGGAAGCAATTATGAACTGTCTTTTACCCCAGCAACAAACACATTCTTTATATGACAAATTTATAAATACATTTCATAGTTTCTAGAAGCATATGCTCCCTCATAGCATCATTTTCCACTGAACACAAGCATGTTTACTAATAGATCCAATTATCTTGAGTTCCTCTGTAATAACCCCAAAGCAGGTAGACCTATGTTCAGTAGTTAATATTTCAGTACTTTACCTTATTTTGGAGTGATCTACATATTCAATGAATATCCATCATTTAACCCTCCATTTCAGTATAACTTTAAGATTTCATTACCAAAAAGATTTTGGAAACTATTTTAAAGTAAGACATGATAAAGCATAATTATTCTTTAAAAGTTCATTTATAAACTTTTCTCTTACCTTAATCTATTAAATTTGCTTGTTCTTAACAATTATGCTTAGATTACTCATAAAATTTTATACAATATTAAACAGCTCACCATTATCTTAAGATATATTTCTTGTTGACAAATTCTGTAACAGAACCTGTTTTTTTAAATTTTAGTAACCTAAAGTAAGAGTATTACATTTAATGCTGATAACATAAAGATATGCCTATTTTAATTAAACTAACAAACCTAAGGGCTTCCCTGGTGGCTCAGATGGTTAAGAATCTGCTTGCAATGCAGGAAACCTGGGTTCAAACCTAAACGACCTTTTACTTACCGAAGATTATTCTAGATCACGTGAAGTTGAAAAACATTTGAGTTAATGTTTATATATCTAAGAGTATACTTAATTTCTCAACTTATATGTGCATGTTTGTCTTTGGTTTTTGTATGCTGCACTACAGCCTACAGCTTGTGGGATCTAAGTTCCTCTATCAGGGATTGACCAGGGAGGGCCCTCAGCAATGAAAGCTCCAAGTCCTAACCACTGGAGCACCAGGGAATTCCCCATGCTTATCATCAAGCCAGTTAAATAGAGCTCTCTATAAACTAATTTTGCAATACTATCCAGAGGTAGAAAAATATTGTACATCTGTTTTATATAAGAAAGGTGAAAGTCTCTCAGTCGTTTCTGACTCTTTGCTACCCCGTGGATAGTCCATGGAATGTTGACTCCAAATTGTATTTCTGTCAGATGATATAAGTGTACTTCCTCAATTGGCTTAAACTTTTACTAGTGTTGTGGAGAAGACTTTTAAGATTTTTCATTTGTTTAGTTTCCAAATAGCCTTTCCCCCACTTTTATTTTTCTCTTCTGATTTAGAATTACTTCCCTGAAGTTTGCTTTTCAAAGAGATGGTCCTCAATTCCAAGAGGAGACTGGGTAGAACATTTACATTTCAAAGACATAGGGAAATAATTCAGCTTCCTTCAAGAAGGACTTTTGCTTCTAAATCTAGAATTTTACAATACCTATAAGCCTTTCGGGATGAATAGAGGAAACTTGGGTTTGGTAAAATGGATAGGTGGGCTTTGAATTGTCTCTAGAGCAGCAGTTTGGTTCTTATAAAGACTTGGTTTTTAAGACAAGTACAGTTATTTTTAATTCCTTAAAGAATTGGGTTGCTGCTTGAATGATATCAAGCCTGACCCATCCAACTGCCTTATCTCCCTTCTTATGTCAAGGAGAAGTTCTTTTAAACTAATATGGAAGCCAAAGATCCCTATATACTAGATTTAGAGCTGTTTGCCTTTGAATGTTTTTCTTCCCTTCTGGGTACATAATTTCTTTTAGCTTAGGGGAAAAGGCCTTAAAAACAGAAGAAGAAAAGCAAAACAAAACAAAACCAAAAAACTCTTCCTATCAGCCTCTGAATATTAGCTTCCAGTTTATCCAACTTTTGACCTTAGAATTACTTTAAAGAATCCTTTCAAATGTCTTGTAGGTTTTTCTGGCAGTACCGAGTAACACCGTGGGCTTAAGACGCATCCCTAAAGAGGTACAAAAGATACGGTTTTCTTAAATCCAGAGCCACTCCCCAAGATTGCTAAAGGAAAGAAAGACTTAGACGATTTCCCTGAGAGCTGGCAGCAGTGAGTAAGACCTTAGCCACAAATAGGGTGCCACCCACATTTCTGCCCGCAGCCTGATGGTTGCCAAGACAAGTTCTCATGACACGAAATGAGGCAAACAAGAAGGTAGTAGCTGTCCCTGGGAGAGAAAGGACTGGCAACCAATGGCTACCTGAAAGCAGATTTACAAGTCACAATTCAAAGACCTTATTCTCAAAAAGTTTTTTTCTGCCTGCCAATCTGATTGGAATGGAGAGAACAATGTGAAATTTTACCTTCTTCTCTTGACCAGGCACCATAGATAGAGATCTAGAAGGGCTGAGTTTGCTAAGAATGCTCACCCTTTGCTAGCTTCTGCCAGTTTTTCCAGAATCCCATTTACTGGCTCTGAAGCAAGTGGGGATGTTCCAGTGGGTCTCATCGTGGCCACCAGAAACAGTAGAGGAAAAGAAATTTCCCTCTATCTTCAGGTGGCTGAGATCCCATTTTCTCGCACCTCCTAAATGGATGTTTATCTAGGTTGGAAGTTCTCCTCTGTGGCCACTGTAATCCAAAATTATCTTTGGTAAAGTTAACCTGCTCGTTCAGCCTTAACACAAAATTTTATTCCCCTGAGGCTTCACACTGTTTGCATCCAGTTGAAGTAGACTGGTTTCTAAGTTGAACCCAGTCTGACTCTGGCCGGTTTCTGGACCCAGTCTGGAAAAAAAATAGTTAAAATAAAGTCTGAAAGTTCAAAAATGCAAAATCCACACAGGTACGAGAGAAGTACTTACCCAGCACCTCCAAAGGTACAGCAAATTCAAGGGGCTCAGCAAGTAGCTTCCCCTGGTTGTTCATTTCTCCTGGGGACTGTGGGGACTTTCTTTCAGTTCCCTCTTCTGATGTCAAAACTGTCAAAAGATAAATTGAAACATTAACATTTTTATGCATTTATTTGAGCAAAAATAGATTGAGTCAGGCAGCACCAAACCAGAAGTGGTTAAGAGCACTAACATAGTGGAAGCTTGGAGAGAGGATTTTTAAGAGAAAAAGCAGAAGAAAAGTAAGGAAGTTACTAATTGGTGATAGCTTAAAGGCTAGTGGTTGTTCATGATTGAGTGTCCTTAGTGGTTTTAATTTTGTAACCTTGGAACATTTATAAGCTTAGATTTTGATTTGCTTATGTAGCTATGTCACCATAGCCTTAGAGTCACATCAGTCTAATGGCTTTCTTGTTTAATTAATTTAATGATTTCTTATTATAAATCATAATATCATGTCTGATTCATCCCAAGATATATCTACCTAAATCTCACTGGGATATCCCTTGTCTCCTCCTCTTTTGCAGCACTTCCCTATCCTCTCACTTTCATTGTCCCTTGCATGGATTACTGAAGTAGCCTGCTAACTGGTCTCCCCACATCTCTTTTGACCCTTTAAAAAAAACATTGCAAATCTGGTAATGACAGCTCAACCTCCTATTCTCCCCTACTCCCACCCTCAAAACAACTCTGGTGATTCTTCTTTGCTTTTAGGACAAAGACCACAGGTATGAACCTGGCCCCAGGCTCTGCCCTCTGCCACCTTCCAAGGATCATCTTGCTCCTCTGCTCTCTCAGCTTCACTGCTCTGTTCAGGTCCTAGAAACCTGCTGTTCTCTCTGCCTAGGCATATTCCCTTCTTCCACCTCCTGCATCATTAAAGGGAAAGTCGCTCAGTTGTGTCTGACTCTTTGCGACCCCCTGGACTATACAGTCAATGGAATTCTTCAGGCCAGAATACTGGAATGAGTAGCCTTTCCCTTCTCCAGGGGATCTTTCCAACCCAGGGATCAAACCCAGGTCTCCCGCATTGCGGGTGGTGCTTTACCAGCTGAGCCACAAGGGAGGCCCAAGAATACTGAAGTGAGTAGCCTATCCCTTCTCCAGCAGATCTTCCTGACCCGGGAATTGAACTGGGGTCTTCTGCATTGCAGGCAGATTCTTTACCAACTGAGCTATGAGGGAATCTCATTTATTTCTCACTCTTGGTTCATACCTCACTTGCTCATCAGATCTTGACGTGGATCAGATTGTAACCTCTGTATGTGATTATTTCTCCCCCATTTGACACTAAGCTATATATCTTTTTTAGTACCATACCCCCAGTGTCAGCACAGAGTATTCAATATGTATTTGTTGTTGAAGGAATCATTTTGCCCTTTGGAAGGAGGAGGGAAAACTGTGTCACTGTGAGGGGACAGGCATGCCCACAACCATGGATCCCTCACACCAATACCAGCCCCTCTGTCCTCCCAAACCAAGCGCCGTATCTCCCTCTTCTGCAGGTACTTTCAGCCTGAGTACATTTCCAAATCACTTTTGTTCTTTGTCCCCACTGTAGTTACAGACTTCATTATAAAAAAAAATTGTTGTAAAATACATATAAAATTTATATGCCACTTTTAAGTATGCCATTTTTTACCATTTTTAAGTGTTCAGTTCAGTACACTTATATACTTGTATTAAGTATGTTCAGGACTTCCCAGGTGGCTCAGTGGTAAAGAATCTGCCTGCCAATGCAGGAGACACAGGTTTCATCTCTGGGTGGGGAAGATCTCCTGGAGAAGGAAATGGGAACCTATTCCAGTGTTCTTGCTTGGGAAATCCCGTGGACAGAGAAGCCTGGTGGTCTACAATCCATGGGGTAGAAAAGAGTCAGACATGACTTAGTGACTAAACTCGCACACAATACATAGTTGATTTATAGTCTTTCAGATGTCCAGCAAAATGATTCAGTTATACATAAATATATTCATTATTTTTCAGATTCTTCTCCTTTATAGGTTATTACAATATATTGAATATAGTTCCCTGTGCTATATAGTAGGTCCTTGTTGTTTATCTGTTTTATATATACTAATTTGTATCTGTTAATCCCAAATTCCAAATTTATCCCTCCCCCTTTCCCCTTTGGTAACCATAAGTTTGTTCTGTTTTATAAATAAGTTCATTTGTATGATTTTTTAAATATTCTACATATAAATGATATCATATGATATTTATCTTTGTCTGACTTCCTTCGCTTAGTATGATAATCTCTAGGTCCATCCATGTTGCTTACAAATGACATTATTTCATTATTTTTTATGACTGAGTAATACCAGTCCATTCTGAAAGAGAGCAGCCCTAGGATTTCTTTGGAAGGACTGATGCTAAAGCTGAAATTCCAGTACTTTGGCCACCTCATATGAAGAGTTGACTCATTGGCAAAGACCCTGATGCTGGGAGGGATTGGGGGCAGGAGGAGAAGGGGACGACAGAGGATGAGATGGCTGGATGGCATCACCAACTTGATGGATGTGAGTCTGAGTGAACTCTGGGAGTTGGTGATGGACAGGGAGGCCTGGCGTGCTGCAATTCATGGTGTTGCAAAGAGTCAGACACGAATGAGTGACTGAACTGAATATTCCATTATATATAGGTATATATGTGTATGTGTATATATATGTATATATATGAGTGTATATATATACATCTTAAAATTTTTTTTTAATTTATTTTTGACTGCACTACACAGCACGTGAGATCTTAGTTCCCCCACCAGGAATTGAACTCACACCCTCTGCAATGGAAGTACAGTTTTAACCCCTGGACCACCAGGGAGTTCTCCATACCACATCTTCTTCTTTTTTTTTTTTAATTGTTTTATTTTATTTATTTGACACACAGCTGTGGGATCTTAGTTCCCCAACCAAGGATCAAACCCATTCTCCCTCCATTGGGAGCTCAGAGTCTTAACCACTGGATAACCAGGGAAGTCCCAAACCACATCTTCTTTATCCATTAATCTGAACAGACTCAATGTTTTAAACAACATACCTTAACTGTAAGATCAAAGGATGATATCTCCCTCATATTGATATAATGGAGTATTTACTTCTTCCCTCAAAAGTGTCTGCTAAGTCTTTCACTAAGCTGGCTCCAACTTAGACATTCCCCCCTCTGAGAAATTAACATGTAAGCAAAAGTCTGTGCCCCAAATGACAGTTATACCTGGTTGAGAAAACAGGTTCTGTGAAGTTCTGAATGCTATGTTATGTATTCAAACTTTATCAGAACTCAGAAGGAAGAGATCAAAATGTCCCTGAGGGCTAGAGAGATATATTAGTTTCCTATTGCTGCTGGAACATACTACCAAAACCTAGTGACTTAACCCAAATATAATCTCTTTTAGTTTTGGAGGCCAGAGGTCTAAAATCAGTTTCTCAGGGCTAAAGTCAAGGTGTCAGTAGGGCTGAAGTGAAAGTATTAGTTGCTTAGTCATGTCTGACTCTTTGCGACCCTATGGACTATAGCCCTCCAGGCTCCTCTGTCCATGGGATTCTCCAGGCAAGAATACTGGAGTGGGTTGCCATTTTGTCCTCCAGGGGATCTGCCTGACCCAGGGATTGAACCTGGGTCTCCCAAATTGCAGGCAGATTCTTTACCTTCTGAGCCACCAGGGAAGTGTCAGTAGGGCTGGTTCCTTCTATAAGCTCTGAGGGGGATTTGTTTCCTTGCCTTTTTCAGTTTCTAGTGACCTTGTGTATTCCTTGGCTTGTGGCCCTTTTCATCATCTTCAAAGCACATCATTCCAGTGTCTGCTTCTACCATTGTATTACCTGCTTCTCTGAATCTGATTCCTCATGCTGGCCTCTTAAAAGAACTGTTTTGATTACATCAGGCATACATGAATAATCTCCCCATCTTAATTCCTTAACTTAATCATATCTGCAAATTCCCTTTTGCCATATAAGGTAACACATTCACAGGTTCCAGGTATTAGGATGTAGGGATATTATATGTGGATGGGTATTATTCAGCCTCCCACAGAAGGCTGAATATGCTTCCTGTAGAAGCATGTGGGCTGGCCTTAACAATTGGCAGGGCCTGTAGAAG
Organism: Aepyceros melampus; assembly: GCA_006408695.1. Lineage (NCBI taxonomy): Eukaryota > Metazoa > Chordata > Mammalia > Artiodactyla > Bovidae > Aepyceros > Aepyceros melampus. The sequence continues at coordinate 103,283 of SJXQ01005843.1, forward strand.
TGGGTGGAGACAGCATCTAGTGAGGAGGTAGATGCATGCCTTGTAGTCTGCTCCTAACTGGGCAGGATCTTCTTTTTTCTGTGTATGATTCAATAGACATGTGCCCAAGGCCCACTGTGAGCCTAGACCCTCTTCACTGTACCTGTCTGAGTATTCTGTATTTTGCAAGTACCCACTATGTGTTACTGACCAGGGATCAATGCCCTGGATGTATAGCAGCAATGGAGACCATTGGCATTGAGTGCTCATGGATCTTTAAAAAATTCATGTCTTGTCTACATTTTCTGGGCACCTCCAAGTGCCAGATATTATGTTAAGCTTTTGGACACAGATAACTGACATGTAGTTTGCTCATCCAGGGTATCTTTTTACTTCTTCTTTCTCAAGTTTCATATCATGAATAGGACTCCGTTTATAACTGACAAAAAACCCAAAACATAGTATCTATATGAAAATATAAAGAACTTGCTTTCAATGCCTTAGGTGAAAGTGAATCTAAAGTGCACTTTTTCTTGTTTTAGTGCAGATGAGAGTTAAAGAAAGTAAGAAAGATATCCTTTGTTTTGGAGGTGATTGCAGAAACGTAGATGTTTTCTAGGAAAGGGACAGATGAGAATGGAAAATAACCAGAATTCTAAATGAGGACAAACTTTGGGACCTGGACTTAGTAAAAATTCCTAGTAGGCTCTGAAAGTTCAGTGCAAATGCTGATTTAAAGATGAACTGGTCTGTGGCCATACCACCCTGAATGTGCCTGATCTCATCTAAAGGTGAACTGTATGTTCTTCCTTAAACCTTTCTTTCTTTCATGCTTGCCCAGTGTTATGCCCTAGCACTTTCTGAGAGTTCTCATCACCACATCAGGGGGTCCTCTACTCTTTAAAGTGGTTTCAAGAGGAACTTGTCACTCGTCAGGGATACACAAACAGCCCCAGAATAGGTCCTATGCTAGCCTCAAAAGTAAAACATAAAGGAGAAAAAAATGTGATTGGGTTTGTAGTTTGGAAAACCCAGTTTATGCATTTAAAGGTCAAGAGTGTGCTACAGAATATGGGCTTTGCAGTCACACCATTTGTGTTCACATCCCAGCTTAAGGCTTTTACCCACTGGGTGGCATTTCTCAATGATTCCTTGGACTTGTCTGTGAAATGGGGATAAAAATAGTACCTAGGGTATCAGGGTGTTGTTAAGGATTAAAGTTTTTTAACATATTACTCAGCATTTAGTAAGTTCTCAGTAAATGTTAATTGCCATTCAGTGGGAAAGATGTTATTTAAACTTATATGGGTACATCTTTTTAGTCTTTAAATCAAGGTAAGAGAAAATGATGATTAAAGTTGCTCCTTTTTCTCAGAAACTTGAAAGAAATCACCCAAAGCCAAAATAAATCCAGTGACCTACAGAAAATGGTGCAAAACAAGTCAAATGATTTATAGAAATTGGTACTTACTGAGTCATTGGCAGGTTCCTCCTTCCTTGCATTTCCCTTAGCAATTTATTTGAATCCTGAAATATGTGTTCAGATTGACCTCAGTCTCTTTATGAAGAGATATTTCAGAATCCAGATCTGCTGCCAAACTATGTCAAAGAAGGGGAAAAAGTTTGAAACAATCAAGGAAGAATATTAATCATAATGTTAGCTTCCATAACACAACTAACATTTGTATTCACCTATGGTTGCCTCATGTGAAGAGTTGACCCATTGGAAAAGACTCTGATGCCGGGAGGGATTGGGGGCAGGAGGAGAAGGGGATGACTGAGGATGAGATGTCTGGATGGCATCACGGACTCGATGGACGTGAGTCTGAGTGAACTCCGGGAGTTGGTGACGGACAGGGAGGCCTGGCATGCTGCAACTATGGGGTCGCAAAGAGTTGGACATGACTGAGCGACTGAACTGAACTGAACTGATGGTTGCCAAAGAGCTTTTTCACCTGTTTTAGTTCATATGGGTCTCAAAACAATCCTATGAGGTACCTATGCTGGGTGTTATTATTAATTTGGTTTTACTGATGAAAATAGTAACATTGAAAGAAATTAGATAATGTGTCTAAGATGACATGGAAAATAAGTGGCAAGGTAAATGACTCCATATTTGTGCCTTTAGAAAGTCATTATTCTATGCTATCAGCATCACTGTGAAACAATTTATATAATAATAAACACATGTTGTTCTACATAACCAGAGAGTGTTTTGTTTTTCACAGTGGTCACTTTTTTTTTTACAGTGGTCACTTTTGTACAAGCATTTTTAGGATACTTTTCCAGTTATGACACATATACACACACACGCACATTTCATTATTTTTTGATTCCTTCCCATTGTTGATCCAAAATGCAGAGTAATTCATTAACCTTAGTTTCAAATGACTTTTTGCTATCTTAAAAACTCACATCTGCCCTTTTCAGATGTGACTTGAGACCAATAAAGATATTCAGATAAGATCCACAGGCCCTCATGATACAGCCAAAAGGTTTTAAACCAGAGTAGCCTTGATGTATTGGGATAATGTATCACTTCCTCAGGGGACTATTTTGAAGAGCATCATCCCTCATTTGAGTTTGAAAGTTCTGGTATGTTTGTTTAAACGCAAAGGTCATATTACTTTATAGTTGTGGTTTTAGGAAGTCAGTAAAATAAATCCCTTTCTTCCTCACCCAAATTAACTACCAATTGAGAAATGAGACCTGGAAAGCAGATAGACAGAGATCAAAGTGTGAACTATTACTGAGAAACTGATGAGAGAACTGATTTCTTAGCTGTGGCCAAAAGGTTAGCAACTTAATCCAGGTTGCCAGCAACCTAACCCAAAGTTGGAGAGGTTTTCTCACCAAACAGCCCCACCCCCATGGTGGAGCCTGTCCTCACTAAGGTCTCATCCAAAGAGGGGCAGAGCAGTCTGTCTGAATTCTACAGCCAGACTGATGACAGCTGTTGAAGGGTTGAGAGGGCAGAGGAGGGTTGGGTGCAGGGAACAGGAGAGAGATGTGAATACAAAGCCCATGTTTGTTCCAGTACATCAAGAAGAATTTTGGATCATGCACAAATAAGCACTGGGTAAGGTAGTGAGTGATAACAGCTTGGAGACTGAAGAGATTGTTCCGTCTGGGAAATCAGGGAAGTATTTTGGAGGATATGGCATTTGAAGTAGGCACTGTGTAGGATTTAAACACTCACAAATGAAGAAAGGACTCTCTGGGAAGAGAGAACAGTATAACCATAGATAAGGTGATGAGAAATTATCAGGACTTGAAAGGTAAAGGAATTGAAAATAGTACATATGGAAGTCACATTGGGTTGGGATGGGGTAAGCATCATTTCCTTTTCTTTTTGAAAAATGCTTGTTTGTTTGGGTGCATTGGCTCTTCGTTGCAGCACTTCAGATCTTCTGTCTTGGCACATGGACTCTAGTTGTGGCACAGGCTCTGGAGCGCAAAGGCTCAGTGGTTGGCACACATGCTTAGTTGCTCTGAGGCATGTGGGATCTTAGTTCCCTGACCTGGGATTGGACCCATGCTCCCTGCATTGCAAAGTGGATTCTTAACTACTGGATCACCAAGGAAGTCCCAGCACTATTTTCAAAGTAGAAAGAAAAGTTCATTTCAGTTCAGTTCAGTTGCTCAATCATGTCTGACTCTTTGTGACCCCATGAATAGCAGCACACCAGGCCTCATAGGAATGTGCAAATACTGTGAGGGGTCAGGGAAATACCACAATCAGACCTAATGTCAAAGTTTTAAGCCTAGGTAGCTGTTAAAGAATGATGATGGCATTAATAATATATGAAAGTCAGGCAGTGAGGCTGGTTTTATAGTTATTTATTATTGAACATGTTTATTTGGATGTACTATTTATTAGAGGTAAATACTTATTTTCATGATTTATCTATTCATTTAAGTAAAGCTTTTACTGAGTCTTTATGATGTGCTAGGAGGTAGGGATTTAATAGCAGTCAAACATACCATGGAGCCTGCTCTTGAGGAAGCTCATTGCCAAGTGGATGCGGAAACAGGTCACAATAGAACACATGATGTGAAATTGCTACTGTGGTAATGACGACAGTGGAGATGTTCAAGGTGCTTTGAAGGTCTGTAATAAATAAAGGGGTCTTACCTGGTTATGAAGATAAGGAAACATTTAATGAAGTGACACCTGAGCTGAGATCTGAGAGATAATTAAGAGTTAACTGGACCAAGAAGAAAATTTGCACTGCAGGCATTGGGACATTCACATATGGGGTATTTGTTGTTTTTTTGTTGTGTAATCAATGAGTTGTGTCAGTTTCTTTTGTGATTTCATGGACTGTATCCCACCAGGCTCCTCTGTCTATGGAATTTCCCAGCAAGAATACTGGAGTGGGTTGCCATTTCCTTCTCCAGGGAATCTTTCCGACCCAGGAATTGAACCCACGTATCCTGCATGCAGGTGGATTCTTTACCACTGAGCCATCAGGGAAGCTCCTAATGTAACATTGCACAGCAATAGTTTCTCAGGCAGTGCTAGTGTCTCAGAGCAGAGAGGGTGCCCCTCAGGCCTCTGGACAGGAGAGAGGAAGGGACAGATGGAAGGCCAAGGCTCCTGCGCTGTGCAGAGGCAGGGAGGTGGTGGGAGTAGAGGTGGGGGCAGAAGCGCACAGTGTCTTGGGCTGGCCCCTCTCCCTTGGCCCTTGATTTTCTTCCTTCGCCAGGCCCAGCCTCTGTGGCTGCTGTCGCCCTCGCCCACCCCTGGTATGATTATTTCATCTGCTGGATGTGGCTGTTTTGTGTGGCACTGTGTGCTGCCCCACCCCTCTCCAGTCCTCCATGTGTGCACCCCCACTGAGATGGGTGCCCCTTGCCCCTCCCCACATTAATAATTTATATATTAAATTATTATTTAATATATCAGTTAATACCCACAAATTATTTATATAAATAATATGCTTATATATTATTTAATATTAATAGCATTAATATTATTCATGTATATTAGTATTTGTTAATTAATCCCCAATGAAACTAACCAAACAAAAACATCCTCATGGCTTCACAGGGGAAAAAAAAAAAGAATCCTCCTGCCAGTGCAAGAGACATAAGAGATGTGAGTTCAATCCTTGGGTCAGGAAGATCCCCTGAAGGAGGAAATGCCAACCCACTCCAGTATTACTCCTTGGAAAATCCAATGGACAGAAGAGTCTGGTGGGCTATAGTCCATGGGGTAGCAAAAAGTCTGACATGACTGAGCACACCATCCTAATCCTCCTGCATTGCAGGCTGGTTCTTTACCACCAAGCCACCAGGGAATCCCCTAATGGAATATTACACAGCAATAAAAATGAGTAACTCTATGCTACTCACAACTACTTGGGACTCATGACTGTAGGTGAATATTGGTAACATAATGTTGGGTGGGAAAAAAAGCTATACTTCATGATACCTTTTAATAAAGTTTAAAAACAAAAAAAAATAAACAACACATTGCTTGGGTTTAAAAATATACATGATTTGTTTTTTAAAGGCAATGAAAAATGAGAAAATTTATAGAGTGAAAATTCAGAGGAAGAGTCATGGGGGAAGGGATGGGAGGTTCATAACGGGACCTGCAAAGTGTAAATTTTTGTAAAACATGGTGTTCTGGATACTGGAGTGGATGGGGAGTTCCAAAGAGTTCATTATATTATTTAAATTAAATAAAGAGGGCCACATACTAGCCAATTTTAATGGTGTGAAAACTCAGTATTATGAGTAATGCAGTTTTGGGCACTTGAGATTTTTTTTAAAGGGATTATGCTAAGTATTAGAGACTTAAAGAATATTGGGATAGCTGGAATAGAAAAGCAGAGAGGGAAAGATAGGAAATGAGGCTACAGAGATGGCTGAGCTCTGGACCATCTTGTAGGCTTTTTACTCAGTTTTCCCATTAGACCAAGAGCTGTGGGAACCACTGAAGAGTTTTCACTAGGAGACGGCTTCAAAATTTGCCTCTTGAAAAAATTCACTTTGCCTTCAGTATAGTGACCAGACTGAAGAGAGACCAGAATGAATGTGGATGAATCACTTAGAATTGTCTAGACATAAGACAGTGGGAGCTTAGGATGAGGTAGCTGTTGCAGTGGTGAGATGGTGAGACTGGTGCTGGTGATGCTAATGGTGGTAGTGGTTGCGGTAGTCTTAGAGGTGATGGTGGTTTCAGTGTTGAAAATAGAGCTAAATGACATATCTGAGAATATTTAGGGAGTAAATCTCTAGGATTTAGGGGTAGAAGTGATATATGTTTTGATGGAAAGGAAGACAAGACAAGAGGGATAATCCCTCAACTTTTGGCTTGTCGATTAAGTGGGCATGGTGCAGGAAGGAGAAATCAGTGATTCAGTTTGGAGCATGCTGCATTTAAGAAGCTTTTTCAAGTTCTACTTCTTTTGCAGCTCTTTCCCACAGATAGTGATTCACTTTCCTCTTTGTTCCCTAAATGAGAGCTCACAAACTCAAATCCTCCTGGGGGCCAGGTGTGTAACTGGAGTGAATGAACTGGAGCAAGTGAAGCAGGCTGAGTCAGAGTGAGATTCAGAATGGTGAGGACTTCAGTGACCTGCAGAAAATATGACCCATCAAAGAGGGCGTGGTGGTGGCTGCAATTCAGCCTAAGTGTTGTTGATTCAATTTCTCAAGAGGAGCAAAAACAATCATGATTTTAATGTTTATTGTTGTTATTTAGTTGCTAAGACATGTCTGACTCTTTTTCAACCTCATGGACTGTTTTCCCACCAGTCTCCTCTTTCTATGGGATTTCCCAGGCAAGAATACTAGAGTGGGTTGCCATTTTCTTTCCAGGGGATCTTCACAATGCCAGGGTTGAACCTGCGTTTCCTACATTAGCAGGTGGATTCTTTACCACTGAGCCACCTAGGAAGTCCCTAATGTTTATTAGTTAGTGACTAATTTAACACACCTGGAGAAGGCAATGGCATCCCACTCCAGTACTCTTGCCTGAAAATCCCATGGGCGGAGGAGCCTGCTAGGCTGCAGTCCATGGGGTCGCTAAGAGTTGGACACGACTGAGCGACTTCACTTTTATTTCTCACTTTCATGCATTGGAGAAGGAAATGGCAACCCACTCCAGTGTTCTTGCCTGGAGAATCCCAGGGACGGGGGAGCCTGGTGAGCTACCGTCTATGGGGTCGCACAGAGTCGGACACGACTGAAGCGACTTAGCAGCAGTAGCAGCAGCAATTTAACACACCAAAAAACCTACTATAAGGGCTAATCCTGTGGGCGGGCCAAACAGAATTAATCTGTGATTCACAGGTAACTAGAGAGAATTTTGGTTCTAAATCACTTATTAATATTAATTTATTCATTATATTATTGATCAAGTACATTTCAATACAGTTATTGGGATAGAAATTTTCTGATAACATAGCACTATTAAGAGCTACTTGCATTTGAATTTTACCAAAATGTACTATATATGCTCTTTTTTCTATTCTTTTTCAAATTCTTTTCCCATTTAGGTTATTACAGAATATTGAACACAGTTCCCTGTGCTATACATTAGGTCCTTGTTGGCTATCTATTTTATTTTTTAAAAAATTATTTTTTGCTGCATTGGGTCTTCATTGCTTTGAGCAGGCTTTTTCTAGTTGTGGTGAGCAGGGGCTACCCTCTAATTGTGGTATGCAGGCTTCTCATTGTGATAGCTTCTCTTGTTACATAAGAAGCATGGGCTCTAGGGTGCACAGGCTAAAGTAGTTGTGGTCCTTGGGCTCTAGAGTAGGGGCGGAGTTGTTGTGGAGCATGGGCTTAGTTGCCCCAAGGCATGTGGAACGTCCCAGGATATGGACTGAACCTGTGTTGCTTGCATCGGCAGGCAGAGACTTAACCACTGGACTATCAGGGAAGTCCTGGTTATCTCCTTTACTTTACCTACTTTTTAAACCTTTTAATTTTGTATTATGATATAGCTGAATGACATTGTTGTGATAATTTCAGGTGAAGAGTAAAAGGATTCAGCATACATATACATGTATCCATTCTCTTCCAATCCATCCATTCTCTTCTTTCTTTGATCAATGCAAAGAAATAGAGGGAAACAATAGAATGGTAAAGACCAGAGATCTCTTCAAGAAAATTAGAGATACCAAGGGAACATTTCATGCAAAATGGGCACAATAAAGGACAGAAATAGTATGGATCTAATAGATGCAGAAGGTATTAAGAAGAGGTGACAAGACTAAATAGAAGAAGTATACAAAAAAGATCTTCAAGACCCAGATAACCACAATGGTGTGATCACTCACCTAGAGCCAGACATCCTGGACTGCAAAGTCAAGTGGGCCTTAGAAAGCATCACCACAAACAAAGCTAGAGGAAGTGATGGGATTCCAGCTGAGCTATTTCAAATCCTAAAAGACGCTGCTGCTAAAGTGCTGTATTCAATATACCAGCAAATTTGGAAAACTCAGCAGTGGCCACAGGATTGGAAAAGGTCAGTGTTCATTCCAATCCCAAAGAAGGGCAATGCCAAAGAATGTTCAAACTACGTCACAATTGCACTCATCTCACATGCTAGCAAAGTAATCTTAAAATTTGCCAACTGAGGCTTCAACAGTATATGAACCAAGAACTTTCAGGTGTTCAAGCTGGATTTAGAAAAGGCAGAGGAACCAGAGATCAAATTTCCAACATCTGTTGGATCATTGAAAAAGCAAGAGAGTTCCAGAAAAACATCTACCTCTGCTTTATTGACTATGTCAAAGCCTTTGACTGTGTGGATCACAAAAAACTGTGGAAAATTCTTCAAGAGATGGGAATACCAGACTACCTTACCTGCCTCCTGAGAAATCTGTATGCAGGTCAAAAAGCAACAGTTAGAACCAAGCATGGAACAAGAGATTGGTTCCAAATTGGGAAAGGAGAATGTCAAGACTGTATATTGTCACTCTGCTTATTTAACTTACATGCAGAGTACATCATGAGAAATGCTGGGCTGGATGAAGCACAAGCTGGAATCAAGATTTCAGAAAGAAATATCAGAACCTCAGATATGCAGATGACACCAAACCTATGGCAGAAAGTAAAGAAGAACTAACGAGCCTCTTGAAAGTAAAAGAGGAGAGTGAAAAAGTTGGCTTAAAACTCAACATTCAGAAAACTAAGATCATGGTATCTGGTCCCATCACTTCATGGTAAATAGATGAGGAAACATTGGAAACAGTGACAGACTTTATTTTTTGTGGCTCCAGAGTCACTGCAGATGGTGGTTGCAGCCATGAAATTAAAAGATGCTTGCTCCTTGGAAGAAAAGTTATGACCAACCTAGATAGCATATTAAAAAGCAGAAACATTACTTTGCCAACAAAGGTCCGTCTAGTCAAAGTTACGGTTTTTCTGGTAGTCATGTATGAATGTGAGAGTTGGACCGTAAAGAAAGCTGAGCACTGAAGAATTGAGGCTTTTGAACTGTGGTGTTGGAGAAGACTCTTGAGAGTCCTTTGAACTGCAAGCAGATCAATCCAGTCCATTCTAAAGGAAATCAGTCCTGAATATTCATTGGAAGGACTGATGCTGAAGCTGTAATTCCAATCCTTTGGCTACCTGATGCGAAGAACTGACTCATTTGAAAAGACCCTGATGCTGGGAAAGATTGAAGGCAGGAGGAGAAGGGGACAACAGAGGATGAGATGGCTGGATGACTCGATGGACTTGAGTTTGATTAAACTTTGGGGGTTGGTGATGGACAGGGAGGCCTGGCATGCTGCGGTACATGGGGTCGCAAAGAGTATAACAGTGTGTACATGTCCATCTTAAAGTCCCTAACTATATCTTCTCCCCATCCTTCCCCCCAGCAATGGTTATCTGCTTTAAATATGGCAGTGTATACATTTCAATCCCAAACTCTCTATCTGTCCCTTTCCCCTCCCCTCCCCTCCCCCACGTAAACATAAGTTTATTCTTTATATACTCAGTTCTAGAACTTCATTTTTTAATGTTTAAAATATTCATTTTGAAAAATATTAAATCCTCAGAAAGGTTGCAAGAATAAAATGATTCCTTCACCAGATTCACTATTCGTAAGCATTTCTTCACATTTGAGTTCTCTTTCCCCAACCTCCTCAGCCACTGCCCCCCCACATCTAAACCATTCTAGCGTTAGTTGCAGGCATCATCCCTGTGGCTCAGAGGGTAAAGCGTCTGCCCACAATGCGGGAGATCCGGGTTTGATCTCTGGGTTGGGAAGATCCCCTGGAGAAGGACATGGCAACCCCACTCCGGGATTTCTGCCTGGAGAATCCCATGGACAGAGGAGCCTGGCGGGCTATATGTATAGTCCATGGGGTCATAGAAAGTCGGACATGACTGAGTGACTTCACTTTTTCATGACCTCAAAGGCTTTGGCGTATATTCCCTGTACAGTGACGTTCTCTTACATATTACAATGTAATGGTTAAAACTCAGGATTGATACAATACTATTATCTAATATACAGTGAATATTAGATTTTATAATCTTTTTCTAATCCAGAAACCAGGATGACTCATCCATGGTATCTGGTTTTCATGTATACTTACTCTCCCTGAATCTGGAACAGTTCCGCGTGTCTTGTATGACAGTGATTTTTTTCGGAGAGTACAGGCAAGCTGTTTTTTAGAATGCCCCTCAATTTGAGTTTGTGTGATTGTTTCCTCATGATTAGATTCAGGTTATGCATTTTTGTCAGGAATGCTATGTAAGTATTGTTGTGTCCTCAGCACATCACATCAGGAGGTACATGATGTCACTTTAATCATTTAGGGTGGGTTGTACCTGCCAGATTTCCCCATTTGCAGGAACTTGCTGTCTTTGTAATCAGCAAGTAATCTCTGGGGAATGGAAACAGTTTGAGACACTGCAACTATCTTATTCACTAACAACTTAACACCCCATAGATTTAGCGGCCACTGAACATTCGCATCTGAATCTATTCCTACTATGGAGGTTGCAAATTTGTGATTTTTAAGAAATCTTCTGCATGTATTCACATTCCACTGTAAAGAGATCTGTCCTCCCATTTATTTGTTTGCTTACTCTGTCTTTTTGTTCTGCATGGGCACTTGGATTGTTTTGTCTCCAACGTTTTATAACCTGTTGCTGTTTTTATGCTAAAATTGCCCACGGTTTTATGCTAAATTGCCAGCACCTTCAAGCTGGTTCCTGTGTTCTTTGACATCTCCTCGTCAGTTTTTGAGGATTTACTTTCTGCCACAAGATACTATGGTTTGCTTTGTATTTACTTTCCCAGTCCTGGTCGTCGAATCTGCCATTTACCTAAAGGGCGCTGCTTGCATTTAGTGGGGAATGTGTTTAGAAATACAAATCAGACACTAGGTGTGTGAATCACTGCTAAATGTCATTGATCTTGGGTGCTTTCAGTGGACAGAACTAGGAGGCATGTGTTTTCTGAAAAATTAATGGGTTCATTCTGATACTCCTAATTGCAGTCAACACTAGAGGGCTCTTACTTGCTTCCACCTCAGTCCATAGGTGTATTTTTCTTCCCCACAGTGAGTACCTGGCTCCTAATAACATCAATGTATTTGCTTATTTAAAGAATGTATTTTAAAGCAAGGGAGTTTTCCTCTTATCCTGCCTTCTTTCCCAGCTACTGGGATAATTTGTTTTGACATTCCTCAGTTCCTATAATTTTTCCTAGTTAACTTTTTTCCCCACATTTTAAGCATGTTCAGATTTCTGTAAGTGTGTCTCTGCAAAGATTTCACCATGTAGAAGTACTGTGTTAATCTTATTTATCATTAATCATGTGGAGAGCAATTCCCTTGTTTGAGTGAAGCTGAAATGAGAGTTGTTGACAATAACTTCCATCTGCTTGGCAGTTTACACTTTGCAAAGTACTTCTTTACATGTATGACTTCATTTACTTTTAGTGGTTTGAATTCTTTAAGTCCCAGACAAAATGAAGAATACAGAAACTGAGAGCTTCATGAGTGTTTCACAAGGTAGGACTCAAATAATACTTGCTGATTTTTAAGAAGATGCATTTAGAATCTGGCAGATGAAAACTGGTATTATTCATGCATAATCCTCACTAATAGATGATCTAAAAAAATTTTTTTTTAACATCCAAACTTTATTTTTAATATTTTTGGCCACACGATGCGACTTGTGGGATCTTAGTTCCCTGACCAGGGATTGAGCCTGGCCCCTAAGCAGTGAGAGCCTGAGTCCTAACCACTGAAATGCCAGGGAATTCCCTCGATGATCTAAAAATTTTTATACTCACCTCAGCAACTTCTTGCCATTGCCATTTTGTAGGAATTTGTGTCTTTTTTAGACTGATATTTTAAAAATACATCTGCTTTCTAAACATACACCAAATTAAAAATGCCTTTAAAGCAGTGGTTCTCAAATGTGGCTGTATCACTGAGCCACAGGGAAGCTTGGGTCACAGTTACACAGAAGGTAGCTCGATCTGGATCTGTATTCTGATTTAAACATTGATACTTGTCAGACACAACTGAGTGACTGAGCGTGTACTTAAAGTATGGGCTTCCCTGGTGACTCAGAGGTAAAGAATCCGCTTGCCAATGCTGGAGATGCAGGTTTGATCTCTGCGTCAGGAAGATCCCCTGGAGAAGGAAATGGCAATCCACTCCAGTATTCTTGCCTGGGAAATACAATGGACAGAGGAGCCTGGTGGGCTACAGTCCATGGGGTCTCAAAGAGTCAGACATGACTTAGCAACTAAACAAGAACAGCAACTTATTAAAGTATGCAAGAATGTGTTTTGAACTTGAACTAGCAGTTGAAAAGTACTGAGCATATTATCTTTTTCATTAGCCAGACATATTCTCTTTATTCTAAGATTTACCTGATTTTCATGTTTCAGTATTTCTAAAATCATGTCATGACCTAAAATTAAATGTGTGTGTACATGAGTATACACACACATTCATTATAATAGCCATATCTAGAGCAGGGTTCTTAAAACTGAGTGTGCATTAGAAATATTTGATTACTTGTTATAAATGTGAAATCTTAGGCTGGTTTTGGGCTTTTTGAAAAGGCTAAGGTTAACCAGCACGCTGGATGATTCTGATTCATCAGGCCCTTGGACTTTGCTTTGACAGTGGTTTACAAAGAGTAGACTTAGCTCCTCCCCCTGCCCCAAAGTATGTCCATAACACCTAGGAACTTGTTAGATATGTACATTCTCAGACCACACCCTGGACCTACTGAATCAGAAACTCTCCAAGTGGGGACGAGCAGTTTGTATTTTTACAAGCCTCTAGGAACTCTGGCTTGGTTTCATTGAGTTAGACAAGGCTGTGGTCCTAGTGTGATTACACTGACTAGTTTTCTGTGAGTATGGTTCAGTGTGTCTGCCCTCTGATGCCCTCTTGCAACACCTACCATCTTACTTGGGTTTCTCTTACCTTGGGCGTGGGATATCTCTTCACGGCTGCTCCAGCCAAGCGCAGCTGCTGCTCCTTACCTTGGATGAGGGGTATCTCCTCACCACCACCCTTCCTGACCTTCAACGTGGGATAGCTCCGCTAGGCCCTCCTGTGCCTGCGCAGCCACTGCTCCTCGGGTTGCTCCTCCCAGCCGCCGGCCCTGGCCTCGGGCTTGGGGTAGCGCTTCAAGGTCACTGCCCCTGGCCTTGGGCACGAGGTGGCTTCTTCTGGCCGCCCCTGACCTCGGACATTGGGTGTCTCCTCCCGGCCGCTGCCCCTGGCCTTGGGCACGAGGTGGCTTCTTCTGGCTGCCCCTGACCTCGGACATTGGCTGTCTCCTCCCGGCCGCTGCCCCGACCTCGGACGCGATGGTAGCTCCACCCAGCTGCCACCCTAACCTTGGACATGGGATGTCTCCTCCTGGCCGCCACCCCTGACCTCGGACTTGGGGTAGCTCCTCCTAGCCGTCCCTGACCTCAGAGGCAGGGTAGCTCCTCTCAGCCTCGCTTAGTGAGCCGGCTCGCAGCTGCCTGCACTTAGTGAGCCGGCTCGCAGCCGCCTGCGCTTAGTGGCAAATTTGGCCTTGGAATGCGGAATGAAGCAGGGCAAAGACTTAGAGTTTTGCCAAGAAAATGCACTGGTCATAGCAAACACCCTCTTCCAACAACACAAGAGAAGACTCTACACATGGA